>CAJUYG010008127.1:0-10151 GCA_910591675.1 Galerucella calmariensis | reverse complement strand
GCGAGAGATTAGTCTTTCAAAACTCTCCAGCATGCTGTCGATTTACGTGGGGGACAGGGACTTTGGGACAGTGTTTGGATCTAGTAAGGATCTAAGGAATCCCACCATCAACGACTATTATTTCCTTGATAGCGAAGAAGCTCTAGAACATCTAAATAAGTTTTTGAATACTCGAGTTTCCTTCGTTACCTTGGAAACAATAGAACAATCGTTGAGGGCATGTAATAGATAAATGCAAGCCTACAAAACCATCGGGGAAATGTTGAGAGATGAACGTCGATTAATCGTGGGTATTGTTGCGACGGGCAATAGAAATATTCAGCGTCGAAACTACAATTTCCCGGAAACTCGGAGCGAAATCGGAGCGAATATATAGTTTAGATTCAAGTAGCGTAGCAAATTTCAATTAGACTAAACAATGCTGATAATTCACAATGACACAATTACAAAGTGACCCAAAAGGAACCTAGTTTCGAAAACACGAGTTCGCTGATGAAGCAAAGCGATCGTGGTTTACAAAGTACACGTGTGTCCAAAAAGAAATCAAGGAATGAAAAAGTGGTGAAAAGCTGACTGGGCAAAAATTGCCCAAAGCTGGACGAGATAGAAAAAAAGACGGGGAGTTGGGTCCCGAGCACGGTTGCGAGCGGTTGCCCCATAGAGTTCGCGGTTAACGGTCATCTAATAAAAAATCCAGAATTATATTTAGACTTGTAAGACAAAAGTAGTGCGGAGTTCAAAATAAGTTTCGTTTTGACACTTGAAGGATTCTTTCAAGAGAGCGTCTACTGTAAGCGCTTAAAGAGTAATTCGGTAAAGAGGGTAGCGAACGGCCAAATAAGATTTGCTAGAGGCAAATAGGTTCGATGAAAAGTCTACCCCATCCGATACGTGTGCTGGTATCAACGAATAAGCCGGGTGAGAAGTCTTCAGCATCATTGGAGAACGCCCTACCTGCACATTGGTGGGTCTGATTAAATCTTGTACTAACTGTGAAACAAATATCCTTGTAGTTTGGTTAGCCCGTATTTTATTGCCACCTCATGCACATATTATTTTTATATTTTATTTTGGAATTTTATATTTATTTGATATTTACTGTTATAAGGGATTCAGTCGTAATCCTCAAAACTGAGGGGTGAGGAGCATTTAGCCCACACCGAAAAGTTTGCAGTAGGCATAACCTCACTTCAGCCAGACAGCCGCCAGCTCTTATCAGTATGCAATCCTGTTTATATCTTAATAATATACTAAAAAACAACAATGTTAGTGCAGATTGTCAAGTTAAAATAATTAACATAAAACTGGTGGAAAAACGTAAATGATAAAAATAGTTTTTATTACAAAACGACGTTTTTCTCCAAAAGGTTGTAGGAAAATTTTTTCACGAATTGCGAAGATTGCTTTGATGAAATATAAAGTAAATTAAATAGATACTGTGTCTAGAACAAAATGGGATGAATTTAGGCCAATAAAATAAGCTCACATTTTTTTCTCAAATTCACAGATTTGAAAGAATTTAGAAATGCCTTTTTGCAAACAAATTAATAATAAATTTTAACTTCAACACTCTGTATATCTATATTATATAACATTTGACCTAGCGTTATTCAGCAAAATATTAATACTTCGAGGCCCCGAGCTTATGGTTGAAATGTTTACCATTCCTTATAAAACACTGTCCATACCATATTTACCAACAAAATAAGGACCGATAGCCGCCAACGGAAATTTATGCTGACATAGACGTCCGTAGAAGTTGGTATATAAAATTTGGTAATTGATCTTATGGAATGTTGCTTATATTATTGTAGTATTACTATGATGTTTTATTAAGTTGTCTAAATGACGTTTAGTAATTTTGACATTTTATGAATTCTAATTCAACATTAGTTTTGTGAATAATAAAGCCTTAGTTATTGAAAGGTTTTCATTACAAATTCAGCAAAAACTGATGGTATTAAAAATAGTAAGACGTTGAAATGGAAAAATATGAGCAGCTTCTCAGGACAAAAAGTGTGTATCCAACAGCTTTCATAGAAAGGTTTGGTAACACTGACCCACATTGGGAATGCGAAAACTGGTCAAAAAGAGAAAGATCGATGTGCCAAGATATGGTGTGCATCCTCTTAGCAAACTCCGAGCCCAGCCAAGATTTAGAATTGGAGATGATAAAAAGCTTAAAAAGGACTAGAAGACAAATGGCACCACCTCAGGAGAAAAAACCAAGGTTGGACCCCCCCATAAACGTTTGCCCAGAAGAAGATGACACAGGTTCCGAACTAAGTATTGAGATGGGGGAAGATAGTGATTTTGATGAAGAGGATGCCAAATACCTTTCTGAAACAGAAAACTTTGAAGAGTTACACACTGAACAATTTAAGTATAGATATATAGTTTTAGAAGGTCTTTCCACAGCCCAAATATTTCAATCACATTTTTCAAAAAAATGGGGAGTGGACAACCTATCCAAATTATACGACATTATAGACACAAAAGAGAGAAAGTTCATTGAAGTCAAAGTAACTGTGGACGTCCCTAGAATCATGTATGATTTCTCAAACCAAAAGGATGATCCATTGTTCACATCTTTGGTAGTGGCATCTCTAACCGATTTCCAAATTGATGTACTTCAAAAGGAAGATGGGCTGCCCGGAGAAAGTAAGGCCATAAATTTCCTATTAAATAGAAGAGCCCACATGAAAATCCTAGGAATTTGCGACAGAATAGAAAACAATACCATTTCACCTGATCCTGATCGTCTGAAACCATTGCTTAGTTTACCTCCACCGAAAAGCCCCAAAGAGCTAGAACGTATTATTGGAATGTTCGCACATTATTCCAGATGGGTATCTAACTATTCTGACAAAGTCAGAAGGCTTTTGAATACCAAAACATTTCCGTTATCTCCAGAAGCAAACAACGATTTTGAAAATCTTAAAACCGAGATATCGAATTCAGTAGTAAAAACAATCGATGACAAAGAACTCTTTGTAGTGGAAACAGATGCCTCTGATTTTTCTATTTCTGCTGTTCTTTCTCAATCTGGTCGTCCTGTAGCTTTCTTTTCACAAAAACTCAACGATAGTGAGCGAAAACATTCGGCTGTAGAAAAAGAAGCGTATGCTATAGTGGGTGCCTT
Source organism: Galerucella calmariensis (assembly GCA_910591675.1). Classification (NCBI taxonomy): domain Eukaryota; kingdom Metazoa; phylum Arthropoda; class Insecta; order Coleoptera; family Chrysomelidae; genus Galerucella; species Galerucella calmariensis. The sequence goes on along the minus strand of CAJUYG010008127.1, from coordinate 7,009 downwards.
AAAGAAATGGAGACATTATTTGATGGGTCGTCATTTCTTAATAATAACTGATCAGCGTTCTGTATCTTTTATGTTCGACATGAATCATAAAAACAAGATTAAGAATGAAAAAATTCAAAGGTGGCGCCTAGAACTTTCTTGTTTTACTTTTGACATTGTCTACAGATCTGGAAAACAAAATCAGGTTGCTGATGCATTTTCAAGAGTGTGTAATTCCATTCAACCAAACAAATTCTACTCACTTCATTGTGACTTGTGTCACCCAGGTGTGACTCGAATGATTCATTGGGTAAGAACTCATAATCTACCATTTTCCGTTGAAGAAATACGCAAAATGACTGCATCCTGTACTTCATGTAACGCTGTGAAACCAAAATTCTATAGAACCAATAATTCTATTCTCATCAAGGCTACCCATCCTTTCGAAAGACTCAGTATGGATTTCAAGGGTCCACTTCCATCAAGAACTCGTAACAAATATCTACTTACAATTATTGATGAGTATTCTAGATTCCCATTTGCCTATCCTTGTGCAGATATGAATTCTTCAACTGTAATAGACTGTCTAGTTGAATTATTTTCTTTGTTTGGAATACCTTCTTATTTTCATACGGATAGAGGTGCTTCTTTTATATCAAAAGAAATACAAAAATTCCTTCACACACGCGGTGTTGCTACATCTATGCCTACTCCATACACTATTTGGCGGACAATATCTCTTGCACAAAGGAATTTGGAAATTTCTAATTGGGAAGTAGTAATTCCAGATGCATTACATTCCATTAGATCTCTTCTATGCACTGCTACTAACGAAACTCCCCATGAAAGAATGTTTAAACATAATAGAAGATCTGCCAATGGTTGTTCTTTACCTTCCTGGCTGGTTCCTTCCAACAAAGTCTTTATGAAGAAGCATGTACGATCGAGTAAATATGACCCTCTAGTAGAAGAAGTGGAGCTTATTGATGTCAATCCGCAATACGCCCGAGTTCGGCTAGAAGATGGAAGGGAGACAACCGTGTCTTTAAAACACTTGGCTCCTAACGGTGAAGGAGATTTAGAAACGGAGTTTCAACCGCTTTCTTATGAAGACCAAGAACAAGCAGAGGATATTCTACAAGGTGAAAAACCTGGAGACCCATCTGCTGATGAAAGTAGCTTAGACTCTCCTACTTCCGAAGATTGTTCTACTCCTAATAGTTCTTCTCAAGAAAATACTCTTCATCGTTCAACCAGGGAACGTCGACTGCCTGAACGATTCAAGGACTACTATTTGAAGGGTGGAAGAGTGTAGTATTACTATGATGTTTTATTAAGTTGTCTGAATGACGTTTAGTAATTTTGACATTTTATGAATTCTAATTCAACATTAGTTTTGTGAATAATAAAGCCTTAGTTATTGAAAGGTTTTCATTACAATTATAAAAATACAATGACACGATTAATGTTATTATTCACTCCTGTTTTTAATATCGCATCTTGGTGTTTTACTGCTTCTTTAGTTTTTCTTGATAGGTTTTTATATTATATATATTCAACAATTTTGCAATATCAATTTCCATATTCAATTGAATCAGAATTCAATGCAATTGAGTCTCTAGTCACCAACAAAATATTGAAAATTGATTTCGTAAATGAATTAATAAGATTTATTAATTATGTTTCCCTATTGTTTACTTATTAACATATAAGGCAACATGAGCAATCAATTTTTATTACTAATTTATAAACAATTGAACTTCATTTATTAAATTGGTGGCTTATTTACAATTACATTTGGAATTAGTACCTACCTTCATCGTGCAATTAATACAAAATATTTAATAATGTAAACCCTACATGATATAAATTCAAAAATAACAAATTTGCAATGGCCATAGTCATTTGCTATACAGGGTGTTTTCAAATGACACTTACAACGTTTGCATGTAGATACCTCTCGTAAAATTAGACAAAATGATATGACGATTGAGGTGTCCAGCATATTTACTTTTCGAAATACGGGGTGTTGACGTTATGGAAATTCCACTGCTTTAATTGGATAACTCCAACATGGATGAATAAATTAATTTGACATTTGGCAGGTTGTATCTAAATGCAAAAGGGCATATTTTGAAGGAAAAACATGTTTCATTCACTGATCCAGTGGTGTACATTTGAAAGAATATGTTACCTTTCCCCTCCCATTTCTTACGCCACTAGCATTTGTAGCTATTTTTATTTTATTTTGATTCGATGGTTTTCATGTGAAAAACGCATAACCTTTACATATCAAAAATTTTGAAGTTTTCAAGATATTCAATTTTTTCATGAAGTCTGCAAGATCACTTTTTAATAATGAAATGAAAAAAAAAATATTTTACTCGTATTACTACTCATTGTAGTACTACTCATGGTTAGAATATGTAACTGGAACTAATTTATGGAACAGCAATGCATCTAAAACGTTCATACCTGTGAATTTATTTAAGAAAAATAGCAAGTATCCGGAAATTATTTCCGGCAATCGCCAGTCTATCCAAGGTACGCGATTTTCAATGAGAAAACGCTGCAGATTATGTGAAAATGTATATTGACAAAGTTTTGAGCATCTCTTGTAATTTGTTGGCTGCTTAGTAAAAATTATGTTATATTGGGATATCATTTAACTCTGTAATTATCTAATTTTTCATTGTCATTAATTCTTTTGTTGATAAAATGACAAGTTTGGACAAGTGATTTCAACAATCTTATCCCAATGTTTTAGAAGCACTACTGTTTCACAAATTAGTCCTGTTACATATTCTGACCATTAGTAGCTATTAGTATAATGAAATAGACCTAACTAAAGAATCATTCTTATAATATTATGAAATAGTGAAAGGACATGTATCTATTTAAAGATTCCTGAGAAGTTTTTACCAGTCTTTTTGTCTGTTCATTTATTCGTTTGAATTGTTCATTAGGTGATACAGAGTTCGGCAAAAGTCCGGGACCGGACAAATATCGAAGAAAATATGAATTTTGTGGAAAATCTTTTTATACCACAAATTTTACTCCAACTCAAACTATGGAAGTGGAATGGAAGATTCCTTGCATAAAAATATTACAATTTGACGCAACTTCCTTCAATAAAATATTGGTAATAAAAAAGATACAGGGTGGCAAAGTTTAAATGTCAAAAATGTTTTTTCTCAGTAAATTGGAAGATGTATTTTCTAGAGGGCGCCACATAAACTATGTTGTTGGTGTAATATTGTTATAGATTTTGATACGCTGGTAACAACCCGACACCGAAGGCGGAGGGTTGTTACCTCAAAGCGACATGCTTGAGGAAAGTTATGGCAAAGTTATCGCAAATTATCAATGTTCTTGCTATATTATAGATGATAATAAATTAGCTGACATCAGCGCCAACTAACGTTATCATTTTTGTGCTAATAAATGAAATAAAAATTATGTAGGTGGGGTTTAAAATGCGAATATCTCGAAAACCAGTAACTTCTCAGACTAATGATAGGTATATCTTTTTGTCGCAAAAATGATGTAGTCTTAATATTTATCAATAAATAGAGAGTTACCTTTAACGATAAATAAGTTAATCGCACATTTACAACAACATATCTTTTGTGACGCCCTCTAGAAAATACATCGAAACGGATAACATATTATGATTTCCCACACCCTAAGACCTCCATCTTAAAATTTTTACGTGTGTCTATCAAAAATCTTTCAATTTACTGAGAAAAAACATTTCTGACATTTCAACTTTGCCACCCTGTATCTTTTTTACCATCAATATTTTAATAAGGGAAGTTCCGTCAAATTGTAATATTTTTAGGCCAAGAATCTTCCATTTCACTTTGGTCCACTACTTACGAACCACCCTGTATAGTTATAAAAAATGTCACGGCGCCGAGAACGACTAAAAAACAAAAAGTTTATCGCATCAATTAACATTCTTAACGACTTTTAAATAAATTAGTTTGTATTTGAAAGGGATCACTCAAATCCCTAATACTTATTTGGTGTAATTATCAATTTAAAATATTTCAAATATAACCTAACAATTTTTCTCACTTTCAGTGGTTTGTAATTAATTCTTCAATCAAGGCTTCACTATCAACATCTACATACGCCATTTTTGTTACCGTTATTATTTGAAGGCATACTTTAACATCCCTTTAAAAATATTAGTTTTAACAGGCTATTTTAAAGGAATCCTTTAAAATTTTAAGGGAAATGTAGTTAGCGAATACCGATTTGATTTTAGCGCCGGTTACATTCTTAACGGCCTCTAAATTTTAGAGGAAGAGTTACAGAATAGACCCCTATGTTGTTAAAACTTCCCATTATTGGGTAGAGCTGACCCATTTGGTACCGCGCCAAGATCCGCTCCGGAGGATTTGATAAACATGGATGAAAGAACTGATATTGCTGAGAGGATGTACTTGAATGTTCGAAAATTTATCGGAGAGGCTGAGGGAGAGAAGTATAAACCATTAACAGAAAAAGATTGGATTAAAACAGCATATGATTCAGTATTCAACATTAAATTTGGGAACGTATTCAATCAAAAGCAATCGTCTAGCTGCTCAAATCTCATCGGGTGTTGATGAATCAGTAGGGTCACGTATACTAGATGATGAAGATCTTATTCGGCTATCAGGTAGTTCTACAAATTTAATCGTTACTCTTGACTTTGGTGAGTATGACTCGCACTGTGTACAGGGTTATTCATTATAAATTACCCACCCCCTATCGTCGTTATTATTACTTTTAGAAAAAAAAGTCTGAGATAAAAGTTGTTTGGTTACATCTGAATTTTCTCAATATTCTATCAAAAGTTCAGTAGCGTGCAAATTTAAGGGGTTACAAAAAATAAGTTATTTTTTAAATGGGACACTGTATATTTTCACATTTTTGGAATGAACTTTTTTTTCTGACTTCAAAAATATATAACACGTTACCCCTACCTTGTACCATTTTTGAGTTATAAAATGTTGAAAATCTAACTCTTAGTAGGTAATTATTGTAAATATGAAAAAGATAATTTATCTAAGTAAGCTATGAAAATGACAACTAATATGTTTGATAGTTGACATTTTTCAGATAAAGTATTTAAAATGGTTTACAGAGAGATGAAAGTGCTTACAGCAAGGATTCAACTTGAAATTAACAAACTGTCCGTCCTCATTCCCGTTTTCAAACCCCATTTCGGTTGGAATATCGAAGTTTTCTAGGCGTCCTGCCAGGGCTCGTTGGTATTTCAATTCGAGAACGTAAATCCCGCTGGATCAAAATATTAAGGTTTTCCAGGCGTCCCGCCAGGGCTCATTGATATTTTCATTTTCGAATCGAACCCTCCCGTACTTCCTTTTCCGATTCCTAGAGACCTTTTATTTAAATCCCCGTTCAATTTACATACCGGGTGCCTCGCAAGTAATTGTATCCTTTACTATCATCAACATAGAATCCGTTTTTTTTCCGTTCTCAATTATTAACCTGCTTATCAAAAGACTTCTTGAAAAAACTCAGCTAGCTTTTACCGCTTTGCTTTTTCATTATGAAGACATTGCTTATGCTTATTAACCTCTCTCGCTTATGTCCTGCCCGCTTCGTCTCTAATAAACGCATGGTGATTGTATAATTAGTAAATAGTTTGCTTATATTGCTTTTTTTTTGTTTTTTAAATACCAGGGTATTGTTGCCTGCTCCGCAGGGTAGTTTTTTTTGTTTTTTTCTTCTAATGTATCGATTTGGTCAACTACCGACCCTGTAAATATGTGTTGAGGTAATAGATTGTAATTTAACCAGACCTTTGTGTTTTACTGACCTACTGTAGATTAGAAAACTCCTATGGTAGAATAGTTGTTTAGAAGCACGAATTTAGTTTTTCTGTAGTGTGGACCAGGACACTAACCTTCATTTTAGGACTAGCACGGATTTCTTCTGGAGATGAACCTGCCGAATCAGATATAACTAGACCCCTGGGACTGACCGTACCTCCATCTGAGGTTACCTGGAACTCTTGACGTTTGAAGTCAAGAGGCCGTGGGGTTAACCAGTTAAAATTCCCAACGAAAGTGAGATTTCATCGAGCGAGACAGTCGGATCTTGTACGTCACGGGAGTTATTCAATGAAAGTCTTGTGATGTAAGTTCAGGATATCGATAATAATTAAGTAACTATTATATAATTAAAACTCAAGAGACCGATTTCCTTACATGTTTATTTCCAATCGAAGTAGAATAGAATGAATGCAATTAACATAATAATAATGTTGTCAAAGCAATTCATATATTTTAATAGACAAAACAATAAGTATATTCTGCTAGCTAGTTAGAATCAGCGATTTCTATGTAATTTGAAATTACTAATACATTTGGTTCAACTGTTGCGTAAAAACTATTATTGAACTCTAATGTAAACAAAAGACGTTACAGTCTTTTTCGAGTATGCGAAAGAGTTGAGGAAGAGACATTGGGGCATGGTTCAGGTACAGGGATTGTGTAGGTATGATCACCAACAGTATAATGCGTGTAAGATAGATTACTGGCGGATGTCAGAAAAAGTTAAACCATTGCGATGTAATTATGAAAGAATGTATGTGGATATAAGCGAATTAGATTTAACGAGTAAATTTATTCAGCCTCTAAGAGTGAATGAAGGACATTCGTTTCATGAGTACTTATCAGCTAGGTGTTCAAGTCAATGCGCAATTTACAGTTATCTTCGCGTGTCAGATTGGGTTTGGTTGTTATCAAATCTAAATCACAGCTTGATTGGAATTAGAGTATTAAAAGGTATAATAAATGATCATGACGGTTGCCCATTTGAAGAGATTTCCAAAAGAAAATACGAAATTAGAAATGTGAAAGGCAGCTATATACTTCCGACACAGGTTGAATCTTGTTTACAAGCTTCGCTAATTGAGCTAGATGTCTTTGGGGAGAGGAGGAAAGATTCAATGTTCTTTGAAATTAGCGATTTTAAATTTGTTGTGAGGATCCGATTGTCACAGCTTGAG
>CAJUYG010008125.1:0-10152 GCA_910591675.1 Galerucella calmariensis | reverse complement strand
CCCAATCTTTCCCATGGCTGTTTCGGTAATTCATATGGTAATAGCGATTCTTTTGGCTGTTTCTTAGCAAAAGTTTCGCAAATGTGGCACTTTTTAATGTAAGCTTCAATATCAACAGATAGCCCTGGCCAATAAAATATTCGTCTTGCACGATTCTTGCATTTTTCAATCCCAACATGGCCTTCGTGCAATAATTTGAGCATATCAGTCTTTACAGCAGATGGGACAACAATTTTCTCACCAAAAAATAGCAATTTATCAACATAGCTTAGGTTGTCTTTGATTTTAAAGTAATGCCTCACAGAGGCAGGCACTTCATGCTTATTATTGGGCCAACCTTTTCTATGGAAGTTGATAACTTGTTTCAGAACCTCGTCTTTCAAGATTTACAGTCTGAACTGTTCCTTCCGCTCTTCAGACATAGCCAAATTTTCTGACATAGCGTGTACTGCGAAATTAAATTCTTGATCAGACTTCAGCCCAGTTTCTGGTAAAAAAGCTCTCAAAGTGTGTCTGCTACATACAGAAATTTTCCAGGTTTGTAATTCACATTTATTTTATAGCTTAGTTAGCGAAGTCTCATTCGTTGCAAGCAAGGAGAAATAGCTGCTAGATCTTTTTTCATAATTGCTTCCAACGGTTTGTGATCAGAGTTTATTTTTACGTCAAAGCCATAAATGAAATAGTGAAATTTTTGAGTGGCAAAAACAATCGCCGGCATCTCTTTCTCTATTTGCGTATACTTTTGCTCACAGGAAGTTAAGCTCCTGGACGCAAAAGCTATAGGGTGACCATTCTGAGATAGACATGCACCTAAACCATCTTTAGATGCGTCAGTGTCTATTTCTATAGGTTTCGTTGAATCAAAAAATGACAAGATTGGGGCATTAGTTAACATATCTTTAAGGTTTGTTAAAGAATCATCATGCATTTTAGTCCATTGCCTATCAACATCATTCCTGGTCAAGTTTCTAAGTGGAGCTGTCATTTTTGACATATTAGGCAAGAACTTCCCTAAATATTTAGCCATGCCTAATATTCTTAATAGCTCAGTTTTATCTTTGGGTTTTGGCATTTCTAGAATAGGTTTCACATAATTTCTATTCAGTTTGACACCTTCCTTTGAGTAGATTTGACCCATAAACTTGACACTTCTAGATTTAAATTGAATTTTGTCTCTATTAAATTCATATTATATTTTTGTGCTCTTTCCAACACTAACCGTAAATTATTATTATGTTCCTTTTCATCAATGCCTGTTATAATCAAGTCGTCAAAATACAGGCCTACGCCTTCAATATCACCAAATATTTCATAGTTTTGTTTTTGAAAGACTTCAGGGGCTGAGCAAATTCCAAAAGGTAAACGACAAAATGCATACCTTCCAAAGGGTGTTCCAAAGACATAATATTGACTCTGTTCATCAATACGAATTTGAAAGTATCCGTCTTTCATATCTAAAACTGTGAAATATTCTTTCAACTATCACCAGAGGGTTCAACCATTCAGTCGGTTTATCCATGTTTCTTATGATACCTTGTTTTTCAAGATCATCAAGTTTAAGTTTTAAGCGATCATGCAGTGCAATTGGAATCCGTCTCAGTGGTTGAACTACTGGAATTGCACCTTCTTTTAAAGTAATGTGATGTTCTCTAGGAAAAGAACCAGGACCATCAAAAACTACAGGATATCTTTCAACAACATGATCAAGTGATGTGAATTGACAAGAATCTGTGACAATTGAGTCTACCCTTCTTACTAAGTTCAAATCAACACAATCAACACAACTCAGTAGTGGCAATTCATCATTATCACAAACTGTAAAAAATATGTTTTTAACATTGTCATTAAGTTGACATTTTAAGGTGATTTCTCCTAATGGAGTGAATACATAATCAGAACTGCCTTACGGAGCTATTTTGACTTTAGTTTTTTGCATTTTATGAAGAAACCCTAGTTTTTTAACAATATTCAAAGTCAAAATGCTTACTTGACACCCTGTATCTAGTTTAAATGTTACCTCATAACCTTCTACATTAATTTTCTTCAACCATGATAATGGTTTCTTAACACTACTCACAGAATCAACTTTTCTTATAGACTTTCTTCTCAGACTGGTTCATATTATGTCCTCTTTTGCACACATTCGCAAAGTGGTTGCGTCCCTGACATTTTGCACAGGTTTTATTCCAAGCAGGACAATTTTTCTCTTGATGTACATAGCCACAGAATTCACATTTCCTTCTTTTTTTCTTTCAAAACTCGCTCAGATTTTATGGAACTAACACTAGCTTCATTCTGCAAAACCTTCAGCTGTCTTTGACTGACTTCCCTAGTTTTGCAGATGTCTATGGCTTGTAACAACTTTAAATCAGATTTTCTCAACAATTCTTCTCTAGTGCTCTGATGCTTAATCAGTAGTATTCACAACAACAAAACACAGAAAATGAGTGTATTGAGTATTGACTGACAGCGGTGTTTACCTAAGCGTGACGTCATGCGCTGTGATTGGTGTTTCAGTCAAAATGGCCGATTGCAGTATTTTGATGTTTTGTTTTATTGAAAATGTTAATAATGTGAATTTTTTAAATAAAACTAAAGCAGTGTTTTGAATTTTTTTGATATGAACTTTCCCCTAAAACCATTATATCGACGATTTTTTTGATACTGTCGTCATGCCTATTCAGTCCTTGATGCTTATGCCACAGAAGATGCTTGTATAATATTATCTGGGAAACATTATTTGAGTGAACTTTACACTGTCTTTTCAACCTCTAGCTACTCCCGCGCCGTCTGCTATGGAGAAGAGGATACAGAAGATGTTTAGGCATAGGTATCCGATGCTGGCAGAAAAAGGAAAGGAAATGGAGTGGGTTAAGGAGGTTCGCATTACGGAAAGAAAAAGGACCAGGGTCAACGCGGAGGTGTCGATCTGTCGGATGAAGAGGGATTGTAGGGATGAGAGGAAGGTGTTTAATATGATGAGTCGACTGTTTGGGGAAGTGGGGAGCAGGGCCAGAGTTGGGCAACACAGGCTTGAGCATGTGGAGGTGGAGGTGCTGAAGAAGATGGTCGCGTGGGTTAGAGCTGATGGGACTGAGGTGACTATTTATATAGATAGGGAAAAGGAGGTCAGGAATGAGGTGGTAATCCTGAAGGATCTTGGAGAAGTCAACCAGGAGGGGATAGATAAGATTAAGAAGGGTCTGACGGAGATGGAAGGAAAGTGGGTGGATAGACCGGAGTCCCAAGGAACCGGGAGGTGGTTATAGAGGCGAAGAAGGGGGTTGATGTGATGGGAATTCTGAAGGAGGTGGAAAAGGTGACAGGAGCTAGGGCAGTGGAGGCGGAGAGGAAAACAAAAACCATTAAGATGGTAGGGATAGACCCATGGATGGAAGATGGAGTGGTGAGTAAGAAAATAGAGGAATTGATTGGGGAAGGGACAAGGGTATTGAAAGTGGTGAGGGAGAGGAACGGCATGAAAATGGCGGTGATGAGGGTGGAATGTTAGAAGGCGGTAGCTTTACTAGGAAAACGGGAAATTAAGCTGGACTACTACTACTACTACTACAGAATGTGCAGGCGAGCCTTGACCTAGCCAAACTAAAGTCACGGTTCCGGCACTGAGGCCACTGGCGGGCCCATTGTGCCATTCCTGCTACCTAGTAATCCATGAAGCCGAGCCCTTCAATAAAGGCCACAACCTTTTTCAGTGGATGCCTGCTTGTGTCCCCAGGAGCCATGACAGTGACTCCGAAGATTCGCCCAGTGTGGACACTCTAAGAGAACATGAACTGACGTTTCATCAGTCATGCCGCAACCCCTACATAGGGAACTTTCCTCTACTCCTAGATTGTAGAGGTGCTTCCTCATACAGCAGTGCCCTGTTAGGAGTCCTGCTATCTTCCTCAACCTACTTCTTGGTAGTTCAATAGCTGCCCCAGCGTGTCCATCAGTCCATCCCTTCAGTAGGAGTTTGGATTGTCTAGGACCCTGCAGGGCATTCCAATGAGCGAGGTGTTGGTTCCTCAGCCACTTCCTCGTCTCCTTGCGTATCGTTTGTTTTGGTAGGCCGAGGGCGGGCCCGGGCCGCAGAAAGGAGCTGCCGCCCCTTCCGCATTTCGTTGCCATTTCGTTGCCTTCAAAACCAGAGTGGGCCGGAATCCATTCTAGCCGCACTGCGTTCTGACTTGCAAGATCAGCAAGTCGTTCTCGACATTCGTCAGCAAGTCCCGAGTTGATGGTATATCCACTCAGGGCTTTAATTGCTGCCTGACTGTCGGTGTATATGGTTATGCGTCGATCCACATAACCTCTGTCTAGGTTTATCTGCGCACATTCCAAGATAGCGTATATCTCGGCCTGATATGCAGATACACCATCACCCAATGGTATACAGATTTGTGTCCTTGGGTTCCTAGAGTGAATTCCAGCCCCTGCTTTGTCACCAGAGCATGAGCCATCTGTGAACCAGACAGTCCCATGAGGCTGTGTATTCGTCTCTTTATCCCAGGATTCTCTGTTCCGGCTCATAGCCCTGTATGGGGTTGCGAAGTAGTACTTGCGCAAGCATTCGTGAGATGCTCGAGCCAGAACTGGAATATCTTCCAGGAGCCTCTTGACGTGTCTGCACTCTTCCCCTCTTCGCACGTATCCCAGACGCTTCATGCGCAGGAAAGCACTCCCCGCGTCAGCCTCGATCACATGGTGGAGTGGCCGAAGACCAAGGATCACTTCCATCGCAGCAGTTGGTGTAGTCTTCATGCAGCCAGTTGCACCCAAACTGACCACCCTTTGAAGGCGTGCCAGTTGCGATCTAGCCGTGACCAAGGTTACCCTCGGCCACCAGACCAGAGCCGCATATGTGAGCATAGGCAGCATAATAACTCTATAGAACCATATGATTTTGGGGGTCAGTCCCCACCTCGGTCCAATGGTTCTCCTACAGGCCCAATACGTGTTTGTCACCTTGCTTAGGCGACTATCAAGATGAGCCTTCCATGTCAGTGATTTATCAAGGATCACTCCTAGATACTTCACCTGTTCAACCACCGGCAGTGGTACTCCATCAAGATTTAGACCCTCAGGTCTTATACCTCTCTTTTTGGTGAAAGCAACTATCTCAGCCTTGGCAGGATTAACTGCAAGTCCGTGTTCGTTACACCACCCATGTACCCTATTCAGAGCCCTTTGCATGAGGTCCCTGAGAACGGTAATGTGCCTGGACTAGGGTGAATATTATAGAGGGGAGAGAGGAAAGCAGATGTTTTGGTTGTGGAATGAAGGGCCATCAGATAGCGGGATGTAAGGCAAGGAGAGTAGAGAAGATAAGTTAATGCTGGCTATGTAAGAGCGTGGGGCACATGGCCAGAGACTGTCGGCAAGCCTTCCTTTGTAGGGTATGTGGGGAAAGGGGACACAAGCCAGGGGAGACAGAGTGTAGTAGGGGGAGGAAGATAGTTGACGTAGTTAATGGAGACGAAGATGGAAAAAATGGGAGGAACCCTCTGGACCCCTTAGAGGGGATGAGTCCGGTCAAATAGGTGAAAGGGGAGATCATACCTCGGGGAGAAAAAATGTGGAGGAGGGATGGAGGGTGTTACAAATAAATTTAGGGAAATGCAGAGTAGCAGATGCAAGGTTGGATAATGGATGTTACAGGAGAGGCAGGAATAAGAGTGGTGGGAGATGGAATGAGGGCGGATGAAGTGAGGAAGGGTAACGGTTGGGTGCGAATTGGAGTTGGTAGTGCGAATTGGAGACATGGTGGTGTACAGTGTGTATATAAGTCCAAATGTCACCCTAGAAGAATATGAGAGGACTATGACAGGATTGCAGGAAGATCTTAGGGTGTCTAAAGGGAAAAGGAGAGTTATAAGAAGAATGGTGACAGGCGACTTCAATGCCAAGAATACTGCCTGGGGAGGGAGAAAAACGGACAGGAGAGGAGAGATCCTGGAGGACGTGTTGACATCCAACGGATTGGAGGTGCTGAATGATGGACTGTTGCCCACCTTTGTGAGGGGTGACGGGGGTTCATCATTTATTGACATAACAGCGTGTGATGAATGGCTAGGGGAAAGAGTAAGTAGTTTGAGGGTACTGGAGGATGAGGAAAGCTTGAGTTTACATAGGTATGTGGAGACGACTATAAGAGGAGGGAGAAAGAAATTGGTGAAAGAGTGGGGATCGAAGTGGACGTAGGTCGAGGCAGAAAGAATTAGGAAGAAAGTGAGGGAAGAGATAGGAAGGGGACTTGGGCGTGATGTAGAGAAACTATATGATGTGATACAGGGCTGCAGGAGAGAAAAAAAGGGAAAAAGGGGTAATAGACGCAAGTGGAGGGCTAATTACTGGTGGAATAAGGAAATAGAGTCTGTGTAGGGAGTGTAAGAAGGAACGAAGACGAATGTTGAGGGGAAGAGTAGGGATGGAGGGAAAAGGTGGATATAAGGAAAAGAAGAAGGAACTGGAACGCAGGGTGGAGAGGGAAAAAAAGGAGAAAATGGGAAGAGTTACTGGGGGAGTTGGAAAACAACCCATGGGGGAAGGCGTATGAGATAGCGGTGAAAAGAATGGGTGGAAATAGGAACGTGGTGCTAGAGGAAGATTGGGAGAAAGAGATTATAGAGAAATTGTTTACAGGGGTAGAAGGAGGTGGGGAGGGCAGAATTCGGGAAGCTCGGAATACTAGGAAGATAGGGAGAATGAGAGGGATAAGGTCGGTAGAGACGTGGGAAGTAGATCAGGGGGGGGGGGAGAAATGCTAAGGTAAGGAAAGCCCCAGGGATAGATGGCATGAGAGATGATATGGTGAAGAGGATGTTGGATAACAATGGGGAATACGTTTTGGAACTGTTTAACAGGATACTGAGGAAGGAAGAGTTCCTGGAAAAGTAGAAGGTGGCCAGGGTGATCCTTGTGAAGAAGACGGGTAGGGATGGGAAGCGGGCGGGGGACTACATGCCTATCAGCCTGCTGTGTGGATTGGGTAAATTGATGGAGGGGATAATAAAGGTTAGGATTGAGGAGGAAGTTGATAGGAATGGGGGTTTCAGGGAAAACCAACATGGGTTTGTAGAAGGGAAGTCATGCATCTCAGCGCTGGGCAGGGTGGTGAACTTGGTGCAAAGGTCTAGGCAGGGTAACGGTAGAAATAAGAAATTTGCCCTGCTTGTGTTCTTCGACGTGAGGAACGCGTTCAACAGTGTCAGTAAACGGGCGGTGTTGAGCGCGTTGACAAAGCTCGGAGTAGAGGAGGGGCTAGTTAATCTAGTAGAGGACTACCTGACGGAGCGTGCGATAGTGGACACTAGAGGGAGAAGGTATGGGACGGAGATTGGAGTGCCCCAGGGATCGGTTCTGGGACCGACGCTTTGGAGGTTTGTGTTTGATGAAGTTTGTGGGATAGCATGTGAAGAGGGATGTGAGATTACGGTGTATGCGGACGATGTATGTCTGGTATGTACGGCGAAGGGAGAGGTGGAGATAGGAAGATTGGCAGAGAGGATGTGAAGGAAGATTGTGGAGGAGATAGAGCGGTGTGGACTGGAAGTGGCCGAGGATAAGACGGTGGGGCTACTGGTTTCTCAGAGAGAAACAGTCGTTCTAATATTGATTTCAATTAAAACTTAACTAAACCAAAAAAAACCTATGCCGAAGTTTATGAAATATTAAGCGAACAGATGGTGAGTCAAAAAATTGTAGAAAATTAATGCAAATGGACATGAACCACTGACGTACCCTGGCAATGAAATTAGTCCCAGATTTGAAGCCAGACCAATAAAACGAAATGAAAGAATAAAAGTGAAAACTTCTCCTCGTAACAAAGAAAAGAGACGCTTGACATTGTGCATACAACGTGCTTTGCAATGAAAAACGCAATATTTCTTGATCGAAAGCTTGCACAGCTGGGACCCAGCTGACGAGTTTCTCCAATTCTAGCCGGTGACATAGCATGGCTCCCGAAAATGAACGCTAGGCGCCAACGTTGTCAAATTTAGTAGTAACATAACAATATTGAAGTAAATATGTAAATATCAGAAAATAAGAAAGAGGAAACTAAAAAAAAAAACAAGAAAACCCAGGCCCGAACCCGGTTGATCAAAGTGTAACTATGTATAAAAATATCAGAAAATAAATAAAAAACAAAAAAACCCAGGTCCTAACCGGGTTTCGAACCTACGACCTCTGGGTTGTAAGCTCAGTATCCTACCAACAGGGCTAAACTCCTTACATTCAATCACATCGAATAGAAGGTTAGAGGCTGCTTGTAGCCATGCGCACCTCAATTTGGGGAGTACCGAGATCAATAAATTAGATTTGACAACGTTGGTGCCGAGTCGGGTAAATAAGCTTTCGTTCGGGAGCCTGCTATGTCACCGGCTAGACGCTAGTTCGGTTTAGTGCCATTTGCCATTTCTATTGCATGCAACGCGCAATTCTGGGGAGAAGTCTAGCTCCTTTTGTTTATCGACGAACTAATGATTTCTAATCGAATGATAGAACTTTTCTCACTTTCGATATCTTTCTTTTAAATGATTATAAATTTTATATATTATATTTCAATTAATTATTCTCAGGGTTATTATCCACTTTTTGTTTCTGCTATTATA
This sequence comes from Galerucella calmariensis, assembly GCA_910591675.1. Taxonomy (NCBI): domain Eukaryota; kingdom Metazoa; phylum Arthropoda; class Insecta; order Coleoptera; family Chrysomelidae; genus Galerucella; species Galerucella calmariensis. The sequence goes on along the minus strand of CAJUYG010008125.1, from coordinate 1,534 downwards.
TTGGTTGGGTTGGCAGCAATGTTGCAATGAAAGAGAATTGCATGATGTCAAACAACATGCAAGATTAATCATTTGCCATATAGATTCCCTGCAATCAATTAGAGTTAGTTTAAAACCTCATGGGTGCTACATCAGAGATGCATGAGCAAATCACCAAAATCGATACAACGCGGCAAAACCACATGTATAGCAGTAAAGATAACCCAACTCAACTTCAAATGACGATGTTTTTAACTTTACTGCTATATATGCGGTTTTGCCACGTTGTACCAATTTTGGTCATTTGCATATCTGTGACGTAGCACCCATGAGGTTTTAAGCTAACTCTAACACCAAAGATTGGATTTAGGAAAATGAACTCAAGTTCTCAATATATTCAATATCATATCAATTCAGGCAATGCAAAGGAAAATTAAATTTTGTAGTAAAAGAGTGAAGAGTGGAATAATAAACGGTTTATGAACAATATTCATAATTATTCCCGATCATTTAGACGCTGATGAGGGTAAACGTTATGACGATGTAATGCCTTATCAAGTTCAAACCAAAGAGAGAGATATAACAAATACTCTGAATGAACGAATATATCTAAATATCACTAACAGGCAATATTATGTACGATTATAACAACAGTAGGTACTTCTTCTTCTCTAATGGAACAAAATAAATAAGATATAGCAACGAAATTAAACGAGCTAAATTCCGTACTAGAAAATTTGTTGATGACTTTTCTTCGTATTTCATAACAAAAAATATACTCGATCAAATACAAACAGCACTCAAAATTTTGAAAGACAATAAATAATATAGATAATTCTGTTAATCAAGGAAACATTATTGTATTCTGTGTAAAAAGCCATCTTCAGTGCTATACCTGCAAGTAAGTAATAAAAGTTGGAAATATGTAAAATAAGAAATAAGTAAAGAGTTACTTAGGTACTCGTCAGGTATGTGGTACAAGAAACCTAATTAAAGGACGACAACACATTAACGTTACAAAATAAAATTTATTAAAATTACACTAATTTAAAATAATCCCCTGAATGGGGTAAACTGTCTTTAAATTTTGAACATTTTTGGTTAAAATTTTAATGTCTTCAACTACTACACGAACACGTGTTAGTAGAACGGAAATTGAAGTGACACTACTTCAATTTGAAATTAACAAATGACAAATGACAATCTAAGTGAACACAAAACTCAAGCTATCCAACATGAGTATAAAAATAACATTGTAAAATTTTGTGTAAATGTAAATATTGAAGAACCCATTTAAATTTCCAAAAATTGTTGCAAATAAAGTAATTCGGCAATGTCCCAAAACAAATATGTAAATTTCCTAAATAAAATTGTGAATAGATAAATTTGATATTAAGGTCTAATGAGAACCCATCAAATTATAAGATGCTGAAAAAATAGAAAATCCACACATAGGTCAAGAGAGATTCCAAAAGCAAATAAATTAATTTAAAAATTATAAAATATTTGTGTAAATCAATGAAAGTAATTATCTGAGAATAATTCCAAATAACAA
>CAJUYG010008124.1:0-10153 GCA_910591675.1 Galerucella calmariensis | reverse complement strand
CTATATATAGTGTTTATATTATTTCATGTAAAAATACCAGTTTTGTCCTGTAATGATTGCAGATTAATAAAAATGAGTATAAAATTGAATCAGCCATTTCAAAAACCTCATAAATCACACAAGTATAGTTTTTTTAGGAATCAATAAAAGCTATTTCATGCACCAACAAAGGAAATTTTTAATCTAAATTTAGTACATATTTGAGTTGCAAAAAATTAAAATATTGAATAACCTACACAGTTTATAAATAATAATAATGAAAGAAATCTGAAAAACTGATCATGACTTATGTTGTTTTAGCAAGAAATAGGGTAGCTGGAACATAATTTAACATAGTAATCAATTTTTTTATTGCTTATTGAAAATTACACTTCAAAATTAACTTATTAAAATTTCACATGTATTAATTTGTCATGTTATAATAAGGTGCGTAAAAATATTCTCCATCATTCTTATCCGGATTATCTTAAACATTTGCAGTTGGCCAACTAAAAATGCTGTTACATAATGTCTTATGCTTTTCCAGAATACTATCCCCTGAACTTGCTTTTAAATCGCCCAATTAATTATTATTATTTAAAGTAAAAGGAATGTCTTTTGACTTACATGATTTATACCCAGAATGCGCATCTACCTTAAAGAAATGATTTAAGAAAAACATGTTGAAAAAATGTGACTTAAGAGGTTTTGCTTATATATTAAATACTTTATCTTTTTGTTATTAAAATTAAAAAAATAAATAAATAACACCACCAATTTCACAGTTTCATAATTCGCGCAAGGCGACGCGCGCATGGGTAACCAGTGACGTCATCAAACTCGGCTGACACTTTTCAGTTTTTAATCAATCCTATTCCCATCTAACATCCTTGCAAACTATCCATTTAACATTATTTCTGAAAATGCAAATGTTATCGCCTACTCGAACCCAACTGAAATAAGTTGTCCATCTTAGCAATCAAGACGTATGAGCGACGTTCGATATCTTTATTGATGTGGTCTACTGAATAGTAATGCTGCGTTCTACATTGTATTTTATAATAATTCAAACAAGTTTGGTTGAAGGTAATTTCGACAATAAATGGAATATAACAGTTGGCTAATTGCTCTACATAAATCTTCGCTTTAAACTTACATTTTGCACAGAGTGTACTGACTGACTCTCACCTTGTTTAACGCTTGGATTTTAATCAGAGTCTGTCCTCCAAATTTCGAAGCTTTCCAATCTTACGCGGGTAAATCAGAGCGCATTGGCCCAATAAAGCGATCTCTACTCTTGAACTACGATCACCTGGCAAGTTAATCCACAAAACAGTCTAACCTATAGAAGTGAAAGTCCAATAGGATTACCTAGAATGAAAAAATGAGGTGTCAAACCCATCCACCTGAAGCGCTAGTTGCAATTGAGTTGACGAAATAGGCAAGGCAGCTGAGGCCGAAAAAAAGACTAAGGGAAGAAGAATTTCACCGATCGCAGTGGATGGGTTCAGAACTATATCATACTGCTTTTTTTAAATGTAAATTGCATTTAGGAATTCCTAAATGCAATTTACATTTTACCACGCGCTAAGTAATGCCTAAGAGTGATAATATTACGTATTTCCCATCACTTTTTGATCAATCCTGAAAGGATTGTAGGAACAGCTTTGCGAGTGAGGCCCTTTTTGGTCCCAATTACAATATATTGTGGTTCAGAATATCTGTTGCAAACTTTGTAGGATTTATAAATCTGTTCAGCGCTTAATTCCTTTAGTTTTTGATTGCGAATAAAGGCAACCCATTCATTCAACAACAAAGGGTCATGTTTGGGAAACCTATGTCGTTTTGATGTAATGTCTGTACACCCAGGAACGCAACACTTCACACTAACCATTATAAATATTATGAATTATCACACTTGATTAAACTTACAGTACCTAATTAAAACACTAATAACAGCAGCAAATGGCAAAAGGGAACAATATATAAAAGACAATGGTGACAACAACTATATGACAGCTTTGATGAGTTTTAAAATCTTTTCTTCTTTTCGTGCTAAAGGCCTTAGCTGCCAGACCTGTTTCGACAACTCAATTGCAGCTAGCGCTTCAGGTGGATGGGTTTGAAACCTCATTTTTGTACTCAAGGTCATCCTATAAACTTTCACTTCTATAGGTTAGACTGTTTTGTGAGTTAATCTATTACTTCGTTACCCAGGATCTCATAGTCACTCGGAATCAATACAGGACAAGTTAATTGATTACTTCCAAACCAGTTTTGAATTGTAACTGCTGGAACACAGTGCCGTTATTGCAGCCTGGCTGTCAGAAAATATTTTTATTGGCTTGTTAGAGTAGGCGTTCTCCAACATCGACCCAACTCGAAATATTCTGCTCCATGGCTTCCAATTCACATCGCATGCTACTTTGCCTATCACAAACCACAAATTTACAATTGCCAATGAAGGGGTGCAATGTTAAGAATGATTTCCAGCGCTACCGTGGAAGTGGTGCAAAGTAATCGTCAGGCAGACCAGATTTTATAGCCTGACTACCCCTACATACAACCAGTAGACCTGACTGTGTCTCATGCGCTAGTTCGTTCTATAAAGTATTTTGAATCCCATAATGATAGATTGCCTTGGCAAATTACTTTTTTCCAATGGGAGTTCCAGCTAAGCGGTTTATCTAGCGAAACGCTAATATATTTTGCTTTCTCGAATATAATACAATAGGTTTGTTCCAAATGGCGATAGAACCGTCCTTGGTATCATTCGCGCAAGTGCTGTATTTCTTTCGCGTCCAACTGATTGTAGTATAATCATAGTATAGGAACAGGAACGAACTTGGGACTGCTTGTGACAGAATACAAACTGTACCTTCTGGGAAGGGGTGATAAATTTGATGTCTTCATCATAAATTCGAGTTTGCGCCTTATACAGTCCTTGAAACGACAAATAAATGCTAAAAATGATAAATTCATGCCAGTTGAAACAAACCTAATGCTGCATATACGAGTCTTGTTAAAAAAATAAGGTGACTTACTTAGCGGGTTGGGTATGTTCGATTTTTGAAAATCTTTTTCTTATGTTGGTACATACGTACAGTTTCAGCTATATAGCATTTTTTGTTTGTATGTGAGAGACATAAAGGTTAGAGCTGTTTTCCATGCTAGGTGAAAGGTTGCTGTAGAAAAAATAGATCAAAGAATTTGCACCAAATTCTGTGTAAAAAATAGAATTAAGTGTTCCGAAATGCTTGTAATGTTGACAATGGCATTTAGTCATTGTACTCTAAGTAAAAAAATATTTACAAATGGTATAAACTCTTCCAAGAAGGCCAAGAAAATGTTGAAGGTGAAGCTCGACCTGGACGCCCCAGCATGTGAACAACAAATGCACGTTTCCTGCTCCATACTTCCAATTAAATTTTGATTAATACCTTGAACAACCGATTGAAAAGAAAGTGTAGGAAATTTTAATTCGTGGTCTAATATTCATTTAATAGATAGCTATTTAGAATCTTCATTTATCTGTACAGCAGTGTTTACAAGTAATGTTTTATTATTATTGAAATTAAAATATTATATTTCCCCGTCAGTTTAGAAATAATATATCATAATTGAATTTGCAGAATTGCATATTCCGTTGGCGCGGTTCAAAAATCCCTAGAGAATCGTTCCAACGTCAACATTGGATACAAACATTTGTTGATCAACATTACCGATTACGGTTACATGATGTCTCAACGTTTGAAGGTATTGGACGCATCCTGCAGAAACGGCTTAACAAAATTACTGTATTTGAAGTTACTCGATAAACTTTTTTCATTACACAATTTCCCTTTGTCATATACTCCACTTTACTTGAATTTGCTTCATTCTCATGAAACATTCACTTTTACATCATCATTGTAATATCCGAACTTCAATTCACTTTTTCAGTTCTAATATCATATGTTATCTGATTGTCAACAGTCAGAGAGGTATTGACTGATTTATACCTCAGAAATAATTTCCATAGATCGTGAAATAAAATTAAATTTAATTTTTATAAACAACTGTAACATAAACTCTTCTTCAAAGGACTAGTGGGTTTCAATCCACATATTGTTACGAACTCACTGATTCCGAAGCCGGTCCTGTCGCAAACTATGAATGCGACCTTTCTAGAAAGGCTCTCGAACAGGTAATGTTCGAAACTGTTCTCAAACAGCGTACCAGGCCAATGGTTTATCGCGAATGATCTGGAATTATAAAGTATACGCTGAGGTGGTATTCAAGAATTTTCTAGAGATTCGAAGTACTATATATACGCGGGTTTTCGAGTGAATCGAGAAGTTGTTCAGTATACAGTGAATCGGTAAACAGTTTCAGTATACAGTGAGTAAACAGAAAGTGAATATAAATAGTGTTGAATATAAATTAGGACAATTATTATACCGAGTGTAGATAAATTAATAGACATTAAGTAGTGTGTATATAAATCAAGTTTATTATAGTGTGTAAGTGTTTTTTCAATAAATCAATAGTAATTAGCCATAGTGAGTGTATAGTTTTATCCCACGGTAAAAACTGTTTAAATAAATAAGAAAAACATTACAATATAATTATTACAGTGAGTAATCGAAATAAAAACTATTCTAAATTTACAAATATTATACAGATGAATTTCAAAACTTTGGCAGAGATTTTTTTTACAAGTCATTAATTGTGAATGATGTTTCTATGATAAATAATATTGAAAAACAAACTTTTTCACTGTTACGCGACGCAGGTTCATTGTTTTTTTTGCAGTTTGACTGATGAAAGTAAAGGTAAGGTAATAAGTGTGGGAGATATTAAAAAATGTTTGAAATAATTTCAAACAATATCAGTTAGTATTTCTTACCTTTATCTTCCATAGTTTCGTGTTACATGCAAAGCAAATTACGATATGACGACAGATTTGCTTTGAATTAAATTATCTACTTACAGAGCACTTTCAGACGAGACACTTTGTAACTGACTACTAGTGTCTGAAAAGAATCGTGCGGCTAAAATACATTAATATAAATAGACACATTCACACGAGACACAGATGAATGCGTCTATTTATAATATTAATGTATTTTATAATATTTTCAGCCTTGCGATTCTTTTCAGACACTAGTAGTCAGTTACAAAGTGTCTCGTCTGAAAGTGCTCTGTAAGTAGATAATTTAATTCAAAGCAAATCTGTCGTCATATCGTAATTTGCTTTGCATGTAACACGAAACTATGGAAGATAAAGGTAAGAAATACTAACTGATATTGTTTGAAATTATTTCAAACATTTTTTAATATCTCCCACACTTATTACCTTACCTTTACTTTCATCAGTCAAACTGCAAAAAAAACAATGAACCTGCGTCGCGTAACAGTGAAAAAGTTTGTTTTTCAATATTATTTATCATAGAAACATCATTCACAATTAATGACTTGTAAAAAAAATCTCTGCCAAAGTTTTGAAATTCATCTGTATAATATTTGTAAATTTAGAATAGTTTTTATTTCGATTACTCACTGTAATAATTATATTGTAATGTTTTTCTTATTTATTTAAACAGTTTTTACCGTGGGATAAAACTATACACTCACTATGGCTAATTACTATTGATTTATTGAAAAAACACTTACACACTATAATAAACTTGATTTATATACACACTACTTAATGTCTATTAATTTATCTACACTCGGTATAATAATTGTCCTAATTTATATTCAACACTATTTATATTCACTTTCTGTTTACTCACTGTATACTGAAACTGTTTACCGATTCACTGTATACTGAACAACTTCTCGATTCACTCGAAAACCCGCGTATATATAGTACTTCGAATCTCTAGAAAATTCTTGAATACCACCTCAGCGTATACTTTATAATTCCAGATCATTCGCGATAAACCATTGGCCTGGTACGCTGTTTGAGAACAGTTTCGAACATTACCTGTTCGAGAGCCTTTCTAGAAAGGTCGCATTCATAGTTTGCGACAGGACCGGCTTCGGAATCAGTGAGTTCGTAACAATATGTGGATTGAAACCCACTAGTCCTTTGAAGAAGAGTTTATGTTACAGTTGTTTATAAAAATTAAATTTAATTTTATTTCACGATCTATGGAAATTATTTCTGAGGTATAAATCAGTCAATACCTCTCTGACTGTTGACAATCAGATAACATATGATATTAGAACTGAAAAAGTGAATTGAAGTTCGGATATTACAATGATGATGTAAAAGTGAATGTTTCATGAGAATGAAGCAAATTCAAGTAAAGTGGAGTATATGACAAAGGGAAATTGTGTAATGAAAAAAGTTTATCGAGTAACTTCAAATACAGTAATTTTGTTAAGCCGTTTCTGCAGGATGCGTCCAATACCTTCAAACGTTGAGACATCATGTAACCGTAATCGGTAATGTTGATCAACAAATGTTTGTATCCAATGTTGACGTTGGAACGATTCTCTAGGGATTTTTGAACCGCGCCAACGGAATATGCAATTCTGCAAATTCAATTATGATATATTATTTCTAAACTGACGGGGAAATATAATATTTTAATTTCAATAATAATAAAACATTACTTGTAAACACTGCTGTACAGATAAATGAAGATTCTAAATAGCTATCTATTAAATGAATATTAGACCACGAATTAAAATTTCCTACACTTTCTTTTCAATCGGTTGTTCAAGGTATTAATCAAAATTTAATTGGAAGTATGGAGCAGGAAACGTGCATTTGTTGTTCACATGCTGGGGCGTCCAGGTCGAGCTTCACCTTCAACATTTTCTTGGCCTTCTTGGAAGAGTTTATACCATTTGTAAATATTTTTTTACTTAGAGTACAATGACTAAATGCCATTGTCAACATTACAAGCATTTCGGAACACTTAATTCTATTTTTTACACAGAATTTGGTGCAAATTCTTTGATCTATTTTTTCTACAGCAACCTTTCACCTAGCATGGAAAACAGCTCTAACCTTTATGTCTCTCACATACAAACAAAAAATGCTATATAGCTGAAACTGTACGTATGTACCAACATAAGAAAAAGATTTTCAAAAATCGAACATACCCAACCCGCTAAGTAAGTCACCTTATTTTTTTAACAAGACTCGTATATGCAGCATTAGGTTTGTTTCAACTGGCATGAATTTATCATTTTTAGCATTTATTTGTCGTTTCAAGGACTGTATAAGGCGCAAACTCGAATTTATGATGAAGACATCAAATTTATCACCCCTTCCCAGAAGGTACAGTTTGTATTCTGTCACAAGCAGTCCCAAGTTCGTTCCTGTTCCTATACTATGATTATACTACAATCAGTTGGACGCGAAAGAAATACAGCACTTGCGCGAATGATACCAAGGACGGTTCTATCGCCATTTGGAACAAACCTATTGTATTATATTCGAGAAAGCAAAATATATTAGCGTTTCGCTAGATAAACCGCTTAGCTGGAACTCCCATTGGAAAAAAGTAATTTGCCAAGGCAATCTATCATTATGGGATTCAAAATACTTTATAGAACGAACTAGCGCATGAGACACAGTCAGGTCTACTGGTTGTATGTAGGGGTAGTCAGGCTATAAAATCTGGTCTGCCTGACGATTACTTTGCACCACTTCCACGGTAGCGCTGGAAATCATTCTTAACATTGCACCCCTTCATTGGCAATTGTAAATTTGTGGTTTGTGATAGGCAAAGTAGCATGCGATGTGAATTGGAAGCCATGGAGCAGAATATTTCGAGTTGGGTCGATGTTGGAGAACGCCTACTCTAACAAGCCAATAAAAATATTTTCTGACAGCCAGGCTGCAATAACGGCACTGTGTTCCAGCAGTTACAATTCAAAACTGGTTTGGAAGTAATCAATTAACTTGTCCTGTATTGATTCCGAGTGACTATGAGATCCTGGGTAACGAAGTAATAGATTAACTCACAAAACAGTCTAACCTATAGAAGTGAAAGTTTATAGGATGACCTTGAGTACAAAAATGAGGTTTCAAACCCATCCACCTGAAGCGCTAGCTGCAATTGAGTTGTCGAAACAGGTCTGGCAGCTAAGGCCTTTAGCACGAAAAGAAGAAAAGATTTTAAAACTCATCAAAGCTGTCATATAGTTGTTGTCACCATTGTCTTTTATATATTGTTCCCTTTTGCCATTTGCTGCTGTTATTAGTGTTTTAATTAGGTACTGTAAGTTTAATCAAGTGTGATAATTCATAATATTTATAATGGTTAGTGTGAAGTGTTGCGTTCCTGGGTGTACAGACATTACATCAAAACGACATAGGTTTCCCAAACATGACCCTTTGTTGTTGAATGAATGGGTTGCCTTTATTCGCAATCAAAAACTAAAGGAATTAAGCGCTGAACAGATTTATAAATCCTACAAAGTTTGCAACAGATATTCTGAACCACAATATATTGTAATTGGGACCAAAAAGGGCCTCACTCGCAAAGCTGTTCCTACAATCCTTTCAGGATTGATCAAAAAGTGATGGGAAATACGTAATATTATCACTCTTAGGCATTACTTAGCGCGTGGTAAAATGTAAATTGCATTTAGGAATTCCTAAATGCAATTTACATTTAAAAAAAGCAGTATGATATAGTTCTGAACCCATCCACTGCGATCGGTGAAATTCTTCTTCCCTTAGTCTTTTTTTCGGCCTCAGCTGCCTTGCCTATTTCGTCAACTCAATTGCAACTAGCGCTTCAGGTGGATGGGTTTGACACCTCATTTTTTCATTCTAGGTAATCCTATTGGACTTTCACTTCTATAGGTTAGACTGTTTTGTGGATTAACTTGCCAGGTGATCGTAGTTCAAGAGTAGAGATCGCTTTATTGGGCCAATGCGCTCTGATTTACCCGCGTAAGATTGGAAAGCTTCGAAATTTGGAGGACAGACTCTGATTAAAATCCAAGCGTTAAACAAGGTGAGAGTCAGTCAGTACACTCTGTGCAAAATGTAAGTTTAAAGCGAAGATTTATGTAGAGCAATTAGCCAACTGTTATATTCCATTTATTGTCGAAATTACCTTCAACCAAACTTGTTTGAATTATTATAAAATACAATGTAGAACGCAGCATTACTATTCAGTAGACCACATCAATAAAGATATCGAACGTCGCTCATACGTCTTGATTGCTAAGATGGACAACTTATTTCAGTTGGGTTCGAGTAGGCGATAACATTTGCATTTTCAGAAATAATGTTAAATGGATAGTTTGCAAGGATGTTAGATGGGAATAGGATTGATTAAAAACTGAAAAGTGTCAGCCGAGTTTGATGACGTCACTGGTTGGTTACCCATGCGCGCGTCGCCTTGCGCGAATTATGAAACTGTGAAATTGGTGGTGTTATTTATTTATTTTTTTAATTTTAATAACAAAAAGATAAAGTATTTAATATATAAGCAAAACCTCTTAAGTCACATTTTTTCAACATGTTTTTCTTAAATCATTTCTTTAAGGTAGATGCGCATTCTGGGTATAAATCATGTAAGTCAAAAGACATTCCTTTTACTTTAAATAATAATAATTAATTGGGCGATTTAAAAGCAAGTTCAGGGGATAGTATTCTGGAAAAGCATAAGACATTATGTAACAGCATTTTTAGTTGGCCAACTGCAAATGTTTCAAGATAATCCGAATAAGAATGATGGAGAATATTTTTACGCACCTTATGACAAATTAATACATGTGAAATTTTAATAAGTTCATTTTGAAGTGTAATTTTCAATAAGCAATAAAAAAATTGATTACTATGTTAAATTATGTTCCAGCTACCCTATTTCTTGCTAGTCATGATCAGTCATGATCAGTTTTTCAGATTTCTTTCATTATTATTATTTATAAACTGTGTAGGTTATTCAATATTTTAATTTTTTGCAACTCAAATATGTACTAAATTTAGAGTAAAAATGTCCTTTGTTGGTGCATGAAATAGCTTTTATTGATTCCTAAAAAAACTATACTTGTGTGATTTATGAGGTTTTTGAAATGGCTGATTCAATTTTATACTCATTTTTATTAATCTGCAATCATTACAGGACAAAACTGGTATTTTTACATGAAATAATATAAACACTATATATAGTAAAATTTTTGCTCTTAAAAGAAAAATTCTTTATCTCATAAA
>CAJUYG010008123.1:0-10153 GCA_910591675.1 Galerucella calmariensis | reverse complement strand
CGTTTTAGGTATTACCTGACTTCAGGAAATGGTTAGTGAAATCGGGCATTAGTCATTCAAAAAACAAACTTCTATTGAAAAAAAGCGCTATGAAATAGTTCTGAACCCATCCACTGCGATCGCTGAAATTCTTCTTCCCTTAGTCTGTTTTTCGGCCTCAGCTGCCTTGCCTATTTCGACAACTCAATTGCAACTAGCGCTTCAGGTGGATGGGTTTGACACCTCATTTTTTCATTCTGGGTAATCCTATTGGACTTTCACTTCTATAGGTTAGACTGTTTTGTGAGCGGAATTAGATAAAGACTTTCTTTATCACTAATATTTGAACGTTCCTAAAATCAATCCTGGGAACTTCCGTTTCAGGAAAATTTGATACTGAAAGCCAATATATTGTATTGTGTGTATGGTCCATTTAAATAGTAAGTATGTTCCTTTTTTTTGAGAAGGCTTCTGAGGAAGAATAGCTTTACTGATCAGTAGTCCTTTTGACCAAAATTATACTGAACATCGTGCCTAATTCTCATTTTAAAATTTATCATAATAAATTAATCAGAAAAAAACGAAAGGACTATGAGGAAAATAATATTATTCTAAAAGTTAGATGAAATAACAAACAATACTGATTTTGTAGGTATTTTGTCTGTATTAAATACGTTTCAAGGTTAAATTATAAACTTTCCAAGTTTATTTGAATTCTGGTGTGTATTTTTTTAACCTTTTTCACATACGAAGATATTCCTACCTACGATGAGCATATCAAGTACTATATCCTAACATTCCAACGTGATTGCTTCCAAATTCAATTGCGTTGTAATTTAATTCCGCTCAATGTCTCCACCTTCCTCAATAGCAGCTCATAAGCCATGATATTGGAATGTCAAAAAACCAATTTAAAGATTCCATTTTTAATCTTATTGTCGTCGAAAGGAAAAAAGCGTTTTATTGAAAAATATCTCAAAAAATATTATCTTACTCTTATCAACAAAATTCAATTTGCAATATTATTCACTATACAATAATACACGTGTTCGAAACGATTTTAAAGGGTCAGCTTTAACATAAGAATGATCCACTTATCCTTAATCCGTGGAAGCAACTCGACCATTATTGTTTCTCAAGGGCTTATCCGACTATTCTATCAGCCCTATTTATTCTTTTTGTGAATGATACATTTCAATTCGGAATCGTGATAATTATTGAAAAGAGCAGTCCCAATTTAAAAAGCGGGGAGAATTCTACATCACTGACAAAACTAATAGTAGGTGGGTACTTGTGTGACCTTTCTCTGTTTTTTTTTTGTGAGAGCTGTGGGCTAAATATGTCCAACCTTTTTCCTGTGCTCACTACCTGTGCTCTGTAGCGAAAGGCCTACATGATATAAGAAGATAGAGTGTGTTTGAGGTCGGTTTTGTTTTTATAATCAATAGGCTGTACATCTTAGATAAGACCGGTAGGTTATCTTGATTATTTTGATTTATCATTAATGCGGTGTTTGTGGTTTCAAAGGCAAGTACTATTTAAAATGTTTCAAATATCTTCTGTATGTGTCAAAGTATAATACCACTATAACCATTGAGATATTACATATAGAGGCAACAAGCCATAGGGCGCTATGTAAGTGGGAATGTCCGTCTGAACACCAGTAAGAGAGGAAGAGACAGACGATCGAAGGTTTTTCTGTCTTTGTTTGTGTATATATAGCATACACGCTATTAGAGAAAGACAGCAAAAACCTCCTACTTTCTATCTCTCTCATATCTGACGGGTTCGAAGCTGGCTTGTTGCCTCTATTTGTAGTATCTCTATGATAACGCTCCACCGAGTATTTGGAAATCAAAGAATAAAGGCAGTTTACTAAGAAGCAGCAACTTCTTCTCTGGCTATATGCTACGGAAGACATTGAATTACATTACTAGTTAATCTTGGCAACGGTACCGAAACGTCGAAATAACAAATAAAAAACATTATTGTGGTTCGATTCCCAAGAAAATAAAAGAAAAATTGAATTACACTTCAAAGTTGAACGGGGTTGGTATTTATCTTTGCTAGTTAGTTATTATGGTTACTTATCGATTTTTATTAGAATGCTATAACCTCAAAAATACATTATCATACATATTTACATATTTACGAGAACGTCTTTATTGTTCTTTCATGCTAAAAACCACCCTTGCTTTAAAAATATATTCCAAGTAGCTTTAACCTACCAGTCTGCGGTAACAAACTGCTAAACGTGTCCATTTCAAACCATTAAATGAATAAATAGCTTGAAATAAAATGATGAAATTTCAGTGGAATACTTATCCACGGGATGTTCCATGAAGACTTTATTCTGAATAACCTTCGATCTAGTACTAGGCAACTTTGGGTTTTGAACAAAAGTTTATTAAATAAAAAATAAATTATAGTTTGAGAAAACTGGAGGACACTCTTTATAGGTGATCGAATTGAAAAGTCAAAAATAGTTCTCAGTTCAAGAATAAAATTATTAACAAGAAAATTAATGTCATTATGGTAATAGCATGAGGTGAGGTAAACACTAACTCTGCATTTCGGAATATAACTAGCAAGAAATTTTTTAACAATTGATATCGAGCACCCTAGAATTACGAATTAATATGTGCGTTCAAAGTGGGTAAGAATCAAATTCAAAAGTTTCCTCATAATTGGAATACCCTGTATTTTATTACCATATTCGTATTGTCATCAGGTATAGAATTAAATATGTTCGTTCAAAGTGGAATGAAAAACTATAGACAAGAGAATTTGAGAAGCAAGATCAATCCAAAATTGTCGAGAGGCCGGCCAAAGAAAACATGAAGTGACATGATGGTAGATAATCTAGTGAGAATAAATATAACCAAGATAATCGGAGATTTGGAGTTACAGTTCAGTTTACGTCACATTCAATGATCTGAACCCATTGAAAAATAAACTACCTTCAGCACTGAACTAACCTCTTGTTATATTTTAGTTTCCATGAACTTCTTCCTTATTTATTGAGATGAAAAACATATTAGAAATAGCAGTTTGGATCAATTTTGGGAAGTCGCCATGTATCTCGGACATGAAATAACTAACTGAAGATCTGGTTGGACCATGACTTGCTCCACAAAGGAATAATTATCTTCATCATTTTTTCTATCTTCTTTAATTCTGAGTACCCTAGAAAACCATTCAATTTGGGGCGCTCTTTACATAACTTTTCATTCTGATTCTGTAGAACACAATATAAGTTCAATTACCTAATGCTAAAGGAGTGATTTATAAGAATTATGTGTGAATAATTTTGTAATTTCCAATTATCAAAATAAAAATTCAGTGTTATGATAATAGTATATTACATAACGTGTAATGTACAGTATTTTCCTACGATTACGTGATAATTTCACCAAATAATGTGTAATCAACATCTGACATATTAATACACAAAATGTTACAATTAAAGTCAACATAATTGATTTCAGAGTTAACAATAACTATCAATAGTGACAAAAATTCAAGTAGTTTAACTATATAGTATAAGTAGGTTATTACAATCATTAATTGGTTGGATAATTATAGAAATTGAAAGTGAAATTATTATTGTTCATTATAATTCATACATACTTATCATGGATACCTTTCAAGATGATTACATTTTCCGACATTTTATTATAACAGGTGATTTGGATTAGTTGGTTTAACATCGGACTTCTGACGAAGAGTACGCCGGGTTCGATCCTCGATCGCGCCCTAATCTTTTTTTAATCAAGAAAATGACAAAAATTTCACTTTTCAAATAGATCGCTTTAAATTTAGATATTACATGGGTAAATCTAATTAAAAATAATATATTTGACAGCTTGCCAGTGGGTAATCTTAATAAAAATTCATTTGACAGCTTTTTTATCCGTACACGTACGGATAAGTTTTTTTTTCCGTATACGCGTATGAATAAAGGCCACTTTCCATAGAACTAAACAGTGCGATATATGTCACTTTCCTATGTGATCGTAGGAAAACATAATTTCTCCATGAAAAAATGTATGAATGTGTTTTTCCTTCACACAATTACTTTCAATACATTTTTATATCATACATTTGCTATTGATTCAATAGAACATCGTCCGATGGGATTTGTGTACATGACTCAAATAAAAGTATCCTCTAAAAAGAATATGATCAATAGAAAGATTTAACAGAGGCTGGGAGTACAATCATTGAAACTTATAAGAAATGATTAATGAGGTTGATAAACTGTTTAAGCATTATTCAGAAGAAATATCAATTGGATTTTAACCCATTCACGAATTGCGGTATTCGCAGTTGTTATTTTTGTCTACGATTAAATGGATATTGTACATTCTGTTGGTGCAAATGAAATCATCGACATAACTCGTGGCAATATCGCTGGATTTTCCCTTACTCTGCACGTTCTAGTAATAAAATATCTCCATCCGCATCCACATCTACAACCCACAGTTACCCCAGATTGGCGAAAATAACAGCCGGACATATATTTATGTCCGCCAGTAAAAACCCCTTTTACTATGCTAGTAGTATTATGAACTATATATTTACACTAGTAATTTGGAAAAATCTTGGTTCGCACATTAAACAGTTTTACTACCAAGGAAGAAATCAATGGAGGAACAAAAAGGTTGCTTTTAAGATGAGTTTAACTATAAACGATTAGGATTCTGTGCTTGCGGAAGAAATTTTTATAACAACTGTTTGTATCCACAAATGATGCAACAGAGTTTTATACTTACAACTTGTTGTACCGCAAGACGAATAAATCATAAAACACTGATTTAACACGCGAGTAAAGGAAAAATGAGAATTTAAAGACTTCAAAAAAAGTAGATAGAATAAGTATTATAAAAACTTTGTACAAATAAAAAGCGTTTCTTTTCTTCTGGAGGCTGAACTAGGCTTAAAAGCTGGAACAAATTAAAGCACCCTGTGTTCATTTCCTCCACCAATTTCTGAATTAGTTTGAGAAATGTCATATTAAGGGTAAAATGTCTTATAACTTGAGTTATGAATGTACTTTTATTGAGAAAATCAATTTCCGCTATTTACAAAAAAAATGTGTTATCAATATTATTACAGAAAACCTAACCTAAAACATTAGGGCGAAGACTGAATGAAGTAATTAAATTTTTATTAGATCAATGAATGAAAAAGTAAATTTATTATCCAAGTTTTATTTGTCAGTTCCGGAACAAAGTTTATCTATACCATTGTAAACTTTTAAGGGTGTGAAATGAACGTTTGTTTACATAGTTACCAAACTGCTCCCAAACCTACATCAACGAAACAATAAAACTCACCTTAAAAAAAGCACAACGACCTTCGAACTCTAACTCTTGTGAAGTCTCAATAAAAACGAAAAAAAGTTACTGCAGAAGTCACTGAGGAAATAGCACAAGTCAGAGCGTAAAATGGCGACAAGAATCCAAAACCGTCTTGCTCAAAGACCCGGAACCATTTACTGGTCTGTGCGGCATGAACTCCGTATATGTATGTTTTGCAACTCCTCTTTCGGTTGCGGGCTTCGGAAATATTCGGGAGTTGCATGGTTTTTCGTTTACACTTTGCGCCCCTTTTGCTTCTCCGTGGATGTGTACAGCGTTGGAGGAAATTTGTTTTATTTGCTGGACAGTTAGACAAGAAAAAATAATATGAAAGTGATGGAAAGTTTATCCTGCCTCAGCTCAAAAAAGAAAAAAAATATATTTATGATGGGCTATTTGTTACCTTTTCAATCCTGGATGGTCATAAAGAAAAACGTGGAATATAAATATAGACGCTATTTTTTAAAACAAACTCTGCTCTACAAAGTTCAAAGTTTAACATGGAAATGAACAAACCTATTCTATTAGAAATTGCCTAGGTTTTTCTAGTCTGATTCTATTAGCAATGTTTTGCTTTTGAATTTTTCTGTGTTCCTATGTTATAATCTGCAGTCTAATCACTTTGGTAGGACTGCTTCTAGTAAAGGACATGTGTGTCACCGAAAATTGAATGATATGATAATATAAGTGATGGATGGAGAATAATAAAACAGCGAATGAGAAATGAATAATATTATATAGTCTGTACAGAAAGTACGAGGAGTATTAAACCCTAATTAAGTATGCAGAACCTTTACAGGGAGCACCATGAAATTTTTGATAAATCTCTTACTTTAAATTCCATTTTTTCCGTAAATCTAAAAACAAGGTAGATCGACCCCGTATTTGTTTCAGTTATAGCAAAGTTTAGGGTTTCTTCATTGTTAAAGGATTAGCAGATAAGCAATAACGCAATGCAGTGGTGTGTATTTTGGAAAAAAAAACGTTTTAAATCATAATATAATAAAAAATGAAAAGAAATAATTATTGGAATACATTTATTACTCATATTTTATTCTATATCCGACTCGGAAGAGGAAGAATCGTTGTTGACATTAATAATAATAGGGTCGATTGAATCATCACAAATATTGTCAATTTTCCAAATATTTGCCTCTACTTTGATAACATGCTCGATACAGTTTGTCCAATTTTCGTTACTAACATGACTTACAGCACTCTCAAACAATTTCACAACATCGTTTATTTTAAAAGTAGTATTTTTTTTCCAACTTCCCCCTTTACCTGAGCCCATATTAATTCTATGGGATTAAGTTCAAAATGATAAGGGGGAAGTCGAAGAACTGATATACCACGAGAAGAAGCCATTTCTTCTACAATGTAGGTTTTGTATTTATTCTTGTTCATTTTTGCAATTCTGTAAAGTTTTTTCCTTAGTGGATCTTTTGGAAACTTAATATTTTTCGAAATAAGCCACTCCAAAAGCTCTGCTTTACGCCAACGACTTGTGGGCAATGCTTCTCGTAACCGTGAATGGTAACTTGCGTTGTCCATAACAATAACAGCCCCTTTTGGAATCAGATCCAACATTTGAACAAACCATTCCTCGAAGACATCCCCATTCATATCTTCGTGATAGTCCCCCGTGCGTTTTGAAATAAAAGTTAATAATCCACCATCAACAAAACCTTCAGAACTTCCAACATGGACAATGATAAGTCTTTTTCCTTTTCCAGATGGTGGCTGCAAACCTAACGACAAAAATTCCACGAATCCCTGCCTTCCGCTTTTAATGTTTTCATCTTGCCAAGATTTGGAAACTGTATATCCAAGCATTTATACACACATTTATACAAAAATATATAAAATAATTATTGTTACAGATTGGTTTGTTTTCTATTATGAATAAACTGTGTTGCCTTTCTTTATCAAACTTACTAAAATTTATCACTTTTTTTTATTAAAATTAGTACATCCCGTTACCTCTGACCTAAATCGTTTATTCTTTAGCATAGCTGCAACTCATTCGTTCAATACAAAATGTACCTTACGGTATACCCTCTTAAAATATATTTTGGTACGTCTATGAAATCTACTTAAATGAATGATTTATTACTCCTCGTACTTTCTGTACAGACTATAGTGAGAGAAAAACTGCAAATGATTTTCTCAATTTTTATCTACATACCATAACTACTTTTTCAATTAAAAGCTTCATAGTATTCTGTTGCTCACGGTCTCTGGTTGCGACCTCAGATTTTTCGTTGCTTTGTTATACCCTATGTTGTCATTTTGTTAAATTTTAATTCGGAAATACTCGCTGCTTTGAATACAGTAAGGTGTATTCGAAAGAGGCGCTTGCTGAATTTTTTAATTTGACTCTCTAGAATTTTATGATTTTAATTAATTTTTTTCACAGGTAAGTCTGCTAAAAGAGCAATATTATTCTATTATACCTGTATTCTCATAACTTCTTTTTTATGAGAAATATTATACACTGTTCAAGTAAATACCTATGATTTACAAGCTCTGCATTTGTTGTTCACAATACCTGTTCATCCACAGTGCGTTAAAGACATAGAGAAATGATGAAAGAGGTGTTAAAACATATGTACAGTTGGCAGAAGCAAACGTGAGCCCTGGTGGGCGTGTTCATGTCGCTGTAGTTGTATTTTTCTAGTAACAATTGGATATTTTGAATGGATAACCAAATATCGATACCATAAATGTCAACTGTTAAGAGATACGTAAACAAAGTCAAACTTGCTAAAAATGTAACTCTAAATATTAATAATAAGTGTCATGGAGGAAAAGAGCTCGCACAATATCTATATTTTTTCTGCAATTAGACAATTCTCTTATTTTCAAGCCGTAATAAATGTATTACACTATATGTATATGTATTATCCAAAATATTATCAATAAAAACAGAATTAGTGGATTAGAGTTTCAAATAATATATTTCGCAGAACGATTAAAAGATTATAAGAAAAAATCTAATATTTCATATATTATCTTTTGGATGCTGGAAGCAATTTTTCAACATTTCTCCTTTTTTGAAATTTTTCACCGAGTGATGGTAAAATATAAATATATCTGACAGGGTATTTATAATTTTTAAGTTCAAAAGTTGAGCCCTGGAAAGGTGAAAAAGGGAACGTAAACGTCATGACATTTCATTAGAATAATAGGCTTTGCTCTTGAACGTTCGTCTTCAAACGAATATAAAATATATTTTTCGTTTTATTTAGACCGAACATTTTAAAGATAATAATATTGTATTCTGTAAGCTGCTTTTTTGAAAGTTTGAAAATAACAAGTTTAAATCGAATGGCGCATTTTATAATAATATGTCTCGCAGCAATACTTATACAGTGGATTTTTTATCAAAAAAATACCTACTGTTTTCAGAACACTTCAGAACTTTGTCATTATTTTACTTTGTATAAGTTCTGCTAGGTATACGTTTGTTGTAAGCTTCTTTTTCTTGCACTCTACCCTTTCAGGCTTAGATTTAATCACTTATTCAATGAAATAAAACATTATAATGGTAGTCATTATGACATTATGATTTCATGAAAAAAATCAGTAGATCAGTATTTTTTAACGTATTGAAAATTTTGTCAAACCTGTATTGTACAATGTACAGCTCGCAGTTGTCGTAGCCGATGATAATCAAGAAATGTCTACATATCGAATCATCATTGGCCACCATTGCGAAAATAGTAATCAAATGTCACATAGTTGTGAAAAAATGTATGGTTATGATAAGTAGTTTTTGAAAAAATTTGTTGATAGTTTTAGGATGAATAAGTATACAGAAAATGAAGAGTAAACAAAAGTTTTGATTGCAAAGAATACCATAATATTGTACTGTAATACAATAAATCTCATGTACTGATAGTTTGTTGAAAAATAAAACAACAAACACAAAAAAGTGTTAGAGGAGATTAAGATAATGAATATGTTTATGTAAATAGTCACAGAACTAACATTATATTGTCAGTTATATCGAAAAAGCTGTGTGAAACGGGCAGAAGCAGAAGTGCCAACTTGAATTCAAATCGCTCCTATTCGTTTAAAAACAAGGTATAGACAAATTAAAGACACAATGCATTGACAATAGTTATACTCGTTGGATATTTAATACATACCTCACACTCTACACCACAGCGTTCATACAACGCACAACGAGAATTGCCGAGAGTGCACTCTCAGTTCTCCGCTAGAGATCGGGGAAACCATCACCCCGCTCTTGTTTATAGAGATTGAGGCGCAGGTAATCGGTATTATTTTGGTTAAGGTAAGCTATTAATTTATATCAACAGAAGATTTTGAATTCCTACTTTCAAACGTAAAAACATTCCTCGATCCATTTTTTACTGCAATCAAATTTCTACAGTGTTGATCTACAATCGGTGGGAAGCGCCCTAATCACTCAAGCTGATTTCTCCCCCGGCGTTTACCTCGTCGACTGACACGTAAACTGTCTATTTTCGCTCCTCATCCAACCCATAAATTATGAACGCACTCCTTATGTCATCAGTCATTTTTGGTAGAGCGCGAATTTCAAAATAATGGCATTTTTATCCAAATAATTTTTACTTGTTGGGTGATTTCCAGCAGCAAGAATGTTAAAATTATGTTACACACGTTTGTATTTAACTTCTATCCCTGAATTCTTATAGCATATAAATTTGTTCATTATTCACCCAGCTTAACAACTGAAAACATTATTAACCATTAATAGGGAAATATTTAACTTCTTAGTAGTGGAAAAAATAACATCATCAGTAGATATACTAAGACAG
>CAJUYG010008122.1:0-10153 GCA_910591675.1 Galerucella calmariensis | reverse complement strand
CCAAATTTTAAAATAAAGTTCAAATTTTAATGCACTTTCCGAGCACACCCGAGGATTTCCGAACGCTACCGATGATACGTGTGATGTCATATCTCTTGTGTTTACTTATGTCAATATGGCCGGTATTGCATTAGGTTATGTGTAGTTGTGTGTTTATATAGTATTTTGATCAACTAGTAATTGCTTTATCGACGTAAAAATATCATTTATATGTTTGTTTGAGACCATTACGTGTTTGTGTGTGCTTTTTTTTATTTATAAAAGTCAACGTAAAGTGGAAAGTGGACATGAATATTCGATATTTCCGAGGATATTTCAAGACTTTCGAAAGAATATATTTTATTTACCAGTTCAGTGTTCAGTGACGATTCTTTCATATTTTGTGAGTAGAGATATGGCTAGCGAAGGTTTTGTAAAAGCACAAACTGATAACTTGCCCAAAGTAGACTCATTTATGATGCTTGAATTTATGAAGTCAAACAGCTGCTTTAATGCAGAGCAAATAAGAGGAGTGAAAGCATTATCGTAAGTACGATTTAAACTATGTTTCATTTATATAATATATACCAACCATATTTCGATGTGTGGTCGTAAGAAAATGATATTTTTATGGTTGATTCCTAGACATATAGGTACATAACCTCAAACTATTTAAGAATAAAAATTACCAGCATAGAAGTAGGTACTTACATTAAAATGGTCCTCATTTTTAAAGCTTTCAGAAACAAATTAGGTCACAAGAACTCAGAGCGTGATACACGAATCAGAACGTAAACAAATGACGCCACACCATGGGGCAGCCATCTTTATGACGTGAAGCGTCGTTTTAAAAGTAAAGTTTATATTTTTTTGAAAAAATAGGCATGCAAGGTGTTAGGAGACCTGATAAAGCGTCAATTCCCAGCAATATCAAAATTTATGCTTATACCCTATTCACGAGTCATTGCGGAAGTACTACATGATGTCCTACAAGTATATATACTAACCTACTATGCTTATTATTGTAACAAACAGTACAACAGTACAATAAATTCGAGGCTGAATGGATCAAGTGTCCAAACCAAAAAAAAAGTATACATATTTTATGTTTTAAAATAAATCATACACAAGTACGACAAGGGAAATATAAGAAAAACCACTTAGAAGAGAGAAAAGAATAATTGTGCGCAGTCAGCTGTTGCCAAATGTACATATATGTAAAAGTTATTCTCAATTGTTGACGGCAACAATGTTAAATAGGTACCAATTATTGTTAAATCGAAAGTAGTGTATAGATTTTATTTATCGCAGATTGTAATTTGTCCAAATTTTTTCATTCTCATTTGGGTTGATCTTACATATTTTTCAAAGTCAATAATATTACCAATCTCGATTTATTTTCTCCCACTGAATACGGAGTTATCCCGTGTTAAAAATCAAATGCAAAATAAGTTATTCATTCCTTGGAAAGTACCAAACATTCTAAATTGGTAACGCTGCTTTCATATCATATTGGTAGCTGGAACTGAACACACGCCCAACGCTGACTGCAAACAATTATTATTCTCTCTCTTTCAAGAAGTATCTCTTTTATTTTCCCTGTCGTAGGTACTTGTTTGAATCGTATGTCTCGAATAGACTTTTCACGATCTGTATATTATTTGAAATTTCAAAACAGTCAGATGGTCCTCCTCATTTCGAAAGACCTATAGGTGAATATATCTCAATCTTTTGTACTATTTTTCATTGGGGCACTTGAAAAGCTGAGTTTTTAAGACTACTACGGCAAATTTTCTGGAGCTGAGAACACGAATAATAAATGAGTGAGGGTTAATAAGTCATTAGAAATGTTCGATCGCCCTCAGGATATTATCAAATAGTCAATGACCAACATTATAAGTATACTTTGGCAAGTTTATCTGAAGCCGTGAAAGGAATGCAGTCGAAAACATTCGATACTTCCACGTTCAACTATGAAAAAGCTAAACTGCTAAGTATGCAGTGATAATAATTAGAAAAGGGACTTTTTATTATTAACAATATGATTAAACGTTAATTCTTTAATGTGCTTGTTCCCTTGGATTTTTTCTATTGACATTATTTTTTCAATTTATGAATATTAAAAGATGAGCACTTTTCCAATTTTGTTACGGGCTTCTTCAAGCTCTGGCAGGGTTGTACGAAAACCATAATTACCACACCTTCCGAATTACATAATTGGTGATTTTTATTGAAAGCTGACTTCTTATCGGCAAGCGCGTGCGTGTGTTCTTCCCTTTCAATTCGTCAATTGACTGATATTGATTTATTCAGTGACGTTGGTATTGTCAGTGAACTTTGTATTTTCAATTTTACTTGGTAAAACAGGTACCTTACGCCATTTGTGCGTTTATGACAGATATGCGCCATGTTTCCTCGTCTCTTACCGATGTCCCGTAGCTTCGGATAAACTTACCAAACTATATTTTTTGGTGAATTGAAATAGTTAAATTCATGTATTCATCACTTGCTCTTCATTTTCTGTTACATATTGTTATGTACAAGTTTACACACCCTATGAAAATAGCCAAATAGCCATTAAAATGGCATTGTTGCTACAAAATCAACAACTACGCCATATCTCTAAATTGAGACTCCCTGACTACATTATTAAGGTATGTAAAAATTGGAAATGTAAATGGACGGGTACAATAATTGAGAGAAATTATTTGAACTATTGAATTTATTCCAAATTGCAGAATCTCTCTGTGAACCCTCGTATTAACATAGCCAGAGAGATACAAATAATTTTATGGGGCAGTAAATCAGATCCGTTAATGTTATAGTTTCCTATAGAAACACCAACCTTGATGAAAGAGCCTTTATAATAGACATTTATTAATACATATCAGCAGTATGGTTTATTTTTTTTTTCGCTGTATGATATCACCTGTTGAACGTTTCGTCCACTGATGCAATTTGTTGTGATTCATTCAATTAAAGAGGAGTATTAAAAATAAGTATGCTGTTCGATCAGGTATTGTGTATAATCTGTAACTAAGATAATCATCCAATTTATGGCACATTAATTGAAGATATACCGTAGAATGCCATAATTTTCAAATTTTATTGATACTTAAAATGGAAATATTAACACTACACAGTAAGTTGTCTAACTCTGTACAATAAATTGTGTACTCTTCAATTTCATTTACATGTTAACGTGCATTATATTCCTGATATTTACAATAATAAAAAACTGAGGGAAGAAAAATACTGGGACAATCCCACTTGAACTAAGTTATCTTCAACTACAATTTTTAAAGGTAATACCACGAGTGCTTCAAATTTTATCGATAATTTTTTCTTTTCCACGAAAACTTGTTTATTTGGCAAAAATATGAAAACAAACCGATTGATAAAATCACGAGTCCGCTAGGACGAGGGATTTTATCTAAATTCGGTTTGTTTGAATGTTTTTGCCTCAAATAAACAAGTTTGAGTGATGAAAATAAAAAATTATGTGATAAAATTTGAAGAGCGAGTTGTATTTGGGAAGATAATTTTTTTCAACAATTAAAAATCTTGTATTACCTGAATGTTCAATATTCTCTTGGGTGATGGCACTGATTCAGTTTGTGTTCATTTTTCAATAAACTTCGGAGCACTTTTAGATGTCAATAATGACAAATTCAAAGTAAAATGTTGACGTTTCAATGTAAACAAGGTATTATCGATGAGGAAGCAAAATTATCAGTATAATACCGAATGATTGGCTAGAATAATGTACTACTATTGGTTAAAACCAACAAAATGTCAGATTTTGACAAGTGAAATAAATAATCTTTATAATTTTTCAAAACAACGGAAAGAGCTATAAGATAAACATGTGGCTTATGTGCTTTCAAGAAACTCTCCACTACAACCTTTGTAGATCTATTGTGTGAGTCCTTTTGTTCTGATAGAGTTCCTTGTCTAAGCCCGTCCTGATTACCAGACAAACTTCAGGTCCTTCATATATTGGACGAGCTTTGGTTTTTTCTCCCCTATTGTCAAACTTTTCCCACTAAGGTCTTTGAAGTAGCTGAAGTTTCCTCATCTTGTAGGCAAAATCTGCAATGCTACGCATGTTTTTGTTAAGTCTACAATGCTCCTTTAAGATCTTAACCCGGATCCTGCTGTACTCCAGTTCTGGATCAGAAACTATAGACAGAATTCTTGGATAAACTTTTTGGACTGCTCCATTTTTGGCGCGTCCTTTCATCATTCTGGAGATTGCTATTTGTTTTGGCAGCTTTTTCGCTATGTCAAAGAAAGGTTTTGTGCCAATGAGAGCACATCGTGCCTCTTCTCGTGCTAATGAGAGTCATTGCCCTTCTGATCTTAGTGGCATAGGACAATCTATTATGACTGTTCAGCTCTTGTAGTGTCTCCAAGCAGTCCCATACGAGTGTGGAATTTATCTGCATGAAACTGATTGCTTTTATAGCCACTTCGCTGTCGAGGTATTGGTCTTTTCAACAAACTATTGCCTCAATAGCATTCCTGCTGTATCGCTGCAGCTTCTGCGCCTGTATGATATCGTCGACTGACATGGCTTCAGTGACAAAAAGTACAAATGAAAATGGTAAATTGAACAAAAACCAAATAATTACTCGAGTAGATGCGTTGAAGGGGGATGGAACATGGATAAAAAGGGGTGAAATATGGTGAACCGTCAAAGTGGAATGGCATTATTCTGATGAAACTCAGTGCCAGAGCCAAGAACTCTAGGGCACATATAATAAATCTGCAAAGGTAATATTAAAAGCGTTGTTAAACTCTAATTTATATTAGTAATTTGATATAGTAGGTGAATATTCAGGGCATTTTGCTGTTAGGTATTTTAATTTTTCTCCTGACCTCATCTAAAAGGGGTTAACGATTCATTATACAAACGTGTTAATTAATTGGATAATTAACTATCGATTAAGCAAACTTAAGCAATATTTCCGGCAATTAGTTGGACAAACACACTGTAACTGGGAGACAAATAATACTTTCCAATTTTTTTAATTGCATGTAAGCAAACAAATTTATATTACGCTTCTGACTTCGTACATTATTTTTGAAATATTTTTCTCTTAGCCCAGAGACGGATTACAGATTTTCTTTCATTGATTATTCATTGTACAGGAATAATTGTATGTATGTATGTATACTTGGGTGACATTATTCCTTTTGTTAATTTTTTTTGTGGTTCATTTTTCCAAAAATCAAGAAAAAAAAACCGTGTAGCATATTTTATTCAAGAAAATTGATAAAAGTTGTTCAAACCTCTCTTAAATCTGAAGCGACTGACTCTAGAATAATAAAAAAACAGAAAATAGTCTCTTTCCTATATATTATAGGAGATCCTTTATAGAATGGTAGGAGCTCAACAAACTTGTCATGTTCATCACAAAAAGAGTTCCCACTTTCGCATATTTTCAATTGCAATTTCTTTTATCATCTGGTCAGAAATTTCTTAATCTGTATTCAATTTAAGTAAAATGGAATATACTCGATTCCGACACTGCTAATAAACTCAATTTGAAGTAGTTGTCACATTTAAAATTTGCTTTATTCATTTACTAGTTCTTCAAATACTTTTAGGAATTAATTTGGTCATGCTTTGGGCTAAATTATTATTGTTTAACGATTTCAGATAATTCAAAGACAAATAGTAGAATTATAATTACTTGTTTGTATTGTAGATGCTTTTTGTAGAAAGCTACTGTATTTTTTTCACTTATTCTTTTGGGAATCAAACCACAATAATGTTTTTTATTTTTTATTTCGACGTTTCGGTAGCGTTCCAGCTACCGTTGTCAAGATTAACTAGTAATAAAATTAATAAAATAATTTTTGGTCCCTATCTGACACAACGAAAAAATATGACAACTAGACAATCAATAATATTTTGAAGTTTAAGACTACAAAACTTTGTTGTCAAATATTATTAAGGTCCATTCATAGTAGATCACACCTCTGGTAAAATGTGAAATGAAATATTTTATTTTATGACATTCTAACGATATGATAGTCTACTAGAAATGGAATCCAGTGAAGTGCACGTTCCAGGAACGGTTTTTATTGGGATAGCGCTTTTTTTTAAATTATTTTGGAAATGTTGTTAATAAAACGCGTGTTTGTTGTTACTTTTTTGTGTATGATCATTTTTGCTTTCAAAACATGAATAACTCAGTTTGGTAATTTTGTGTATTGAAGTGTGTATCGATTAACAACTATTCCAATGATAAATCATAAGAAAACCTGGATAAAAACTTATGATGCTATCCTGATGACGCAGGTAATTGATTATTGGAAATTTCTCTTTTTAGCATTGGTAACCAAATTTGACTACATTCGGCTGAAATACTAGCTACACATTTATCTGCATTTAGTTGTATTAAAGCACTTTCTTTGATTTTTCGTCTTTTATTATTGGGCTCTTTCAATATTATTTTTGTCGAATCCCTTTGAATTTTATGCCCCTCTTCCCAAGCATGTTTACAAATACCTGACTTAAAAAACTCCCTATCTTTGATGTATTTTTTATGTTCACTTATTCGGACTTTCAATGGTCTGGATGTTTCACTAAATAGAATTTGTCGCATTCACAAGATATCTGATATATGCAATTTTTTGAAGATTGTTCTTCATTTTTTGGTTTCGTTTTTGTTAAGATAGATCTCAAAGTATTGTTAGATTTAAAGCTGGTTCGAATATTAAATTGATTACCAATTTTCTTAATTCTTTCTGACAAACCCCTAACACGGTATCGTCGGTATTGTCAAGTTTTTAAAAATTATGTTAGCTGAATTATTAATATTATTGTTATTATTATGGGGTATTAACAATGAGCCTTTCTCTATATTCTTGATTTCTTCATTTACAAATTCTGCCGGGTAATTATTGGCATTTAAAACATTTTTCAGTAGAGTGTTCTCCTTTGTGAAATGATTATCATTAGAACAAATGATTCTGGCCCTATCGTATAAAGATTTTACTACCCCTTTTTTAACGCTTATAGCATGATTTGATTCAAAATTCAAATACCTATTAGTGTGTGTTGGCTTACGATGAACACTTGTTTCATACCCTGTAGGTGTTTTATTGGTAAGAATATCCAAAAATGGTAAAAAATTGTTATTTTCAATTTCAATTTCAATTTCAAATTTTATAGATTTTTCTCCTTCATTTATATTTATTAAAAAATCATTCAGAGATACTAAGTCATAAGGCCATATTGCAAAAATGTCGTCTACATATCTCCACCAGACAATTGGTTTTAATTTTTGATTATTCACTATTTTGGCTTCAAAATGTTCCATGTAAATATTTGATAGAATTGGTGAGAGGCAAGAGCCCATGGCAAGACCAAAATTTTGTTCATAAAAATCATTATTGAACTGAAAATATGTTTTTGTTATACATAATTTTAATAATTCTATTATTGATGCTACACTCAAAAGAATAAGAGAAAAAAATAATAAGTAATACCACAAGGAACTTACAGAAGCTACTGTATTTTGATTAATATTCAATTTTAAAATAAATTATTATTTGCTTTTGTCTTAAAAAGGGCATGGGCACTCTAAACGAGTGTCTGAGCATTTACAAAAAATTAGGACTTGTTGAATACTAGTAACGGTGTCCGTAGTTATTCTATATATTTGATCATGCTTCCTACATTGTCGTTTCACGCCATTTTACGGTTTTATCGGTAAAAGCAATGCACTAATTTATTGTGAAGGAATGTATCGTATATGGTTCATTTACGATAAGTTTGAAATTTTGACATTTGTAGGGACAATTGCAGCCACTGAACAAAATTTAAATATCCAAAGTGTAAATGGAATAATTAATCATATAAAGGGGGAAATTACGGTCCAAAAGTTTATCAGAATTTCTTGTGATGGTTTGTCGTTTTCATTCGCATTTTATAGTTTGTTATTTTTACTGTGTAAATTATGATCTGGTATTTTCATAACTATTTAAAAGAGAGTATCGAACACTGCGTCGCAGTGCATGAGTCTTTATCAAGTGGTTGCAAGGAGATGGTAGCAACCCTAATATCATATTTTGAGGGATAACGAGATAACAGTGGACCGCTAATTCCTAGATATTACTTGAGAGATGTAAGTTTTTAATAAAAAGGTACATTGTTACTCAATAGTGCAATAACGATGCAATTCAACATGTGCATGAAGGTAACATTTTTCAGTTAAACTTAAGGTTTCAAACCTGGACATCTTGAAATTCATGTATTCATTCATCAACCACCTTATATACTATTGCACACAGATAAACTACCTCAACCAATTGGTTATTTTCACTTGTATTACATTCACTTTATTGTTTCATTAACTGTTTCATTCAATCTGCATAAAAACCAAATAAGTTCTGGACATTTTCATCTTGGGGACATATAAATATTCACTCGAAGATAATTAACGTCTCAAGCTGATGCTTTCGATTATTTATAACTTGAGAGAAGTTGATTTAGCTCGTGCTATTCTGAACATTATAATTTATAGCATGCTGCATTTGTTCATTTCAACTTTTAACACGTTCTCTATCGCTTTAACTTCATAAACGCGCATGAACTAATTACTTTACTGGGTAATTAAAATAGAAGGAACGTTATCACTGCTAAAGAAACCCGACAAATAAATTGCTAGCAATACACCAACATATACAGTGCTGTTCAAAAGTACCTTCCCCTCTCTTATCTTTGAAACCATTAAACATAAACTAGTGAAATTTGGAAACTGAATATTAAGGGTAGTAAAGTTTTCTACTAGTGATGATAGATGACGTATTTGTCAAAGATGACCTTACAATATGGGAGCTTTTTAAAGGTGTCGAAGAAATCTATTCAATGATACCAATCTTGTGTTTTTGGCAGTTCCGACAACTGGTTATAATGAAAAACAGTGAATTAAATCAACTTACACTAAAATTCAAGCTCCGGCTCTTAATAAATGATTTATGTCAGTGTTTGGTAAAAAGAATGCATCAGTTGGTATTACACAAGTTGATTTATAACAATAATTATACAATTATCTTATATATTTGTTAGTTTATGATACTAGAGCGCTGGAACTATCCCCATTGTATCTTATCTGGTAATTTTCAACCTTTCAACAGACCCTTGTTCGAATCTGAATTGAAAAATGGTGTTTTATTGCGTGTTATGAACAAAATAAAACAATTTTCAGGATATGATTTATTTGCGATTCAAAGAAATTTAATTGGTACAATATGATTTGTTGGTATTGAATGGCAACTTTATTTAG
The DNA here is from genome assembly GCA_910591675.1 of Galerucella calmariensis. NCBI lineage: Eukaryota > Metazoa > Arthropoda > Insecta > Coleoptera > Chrysomelidae > Galerucella > Galerucella calmariensis. The sequence continues at coordinate 872 of CAJUYG010008122.1, read as the reverse complement.
AGAAAAACGAACGTCCGAAGGCGTCGATAAGTACAACTTTGCTTTGGAATTAATAAGATGAATTATTTATACTGTGTGACTCAATAGATGATTATTTCTCCGATAAAAGTGTTTTTAGTTTGCATTACGAATATTCAATTAGTCAAAATTACCACGTCAATTTTATACATAAAAATTGTTATAATCAAGATCAATCAAGCTAAATGCTAAAACATGTTTAAGTACTTACATATTAAATAACATAATATGAGCACTGATGGCCATTGAAATAAGAAATATTATATTCATGAAATATATATTCATGAAAAAAATTGAAAATAATTCACCAACGCACCACGAGGAGCGTTTACCCAGTAGTCTGACGGACAAGTACACTGTTAGTTTCCGATGTAGCAAGAACGTACTCGTTATGTCATCATTCATTTTTGTTTGGGCGCGAATCTTAAACTAACGACATTTTTATTCAAATAATTTTATCTTGATAGGTAATTTCAAGTGGCTAATATTATGAAGACAATCTCCTGGGTATACAAAATTATGTTGTACAAGTTTTTGTTGAACTACTATCCCTGAATTCCCAAAATATTTAAATTTGTCCATTATTGACCTAGGTTGAGAATGGAAAACATCATTAAGAACTATTAGACAAATTCAACTTCTCAGTTGGCTAGAAGAAGGAATAATTCTCAACTTCACAGCTAGTAGTGGAAAAAATCATTTTTGAAATCTGATTTTCAACTAAACAATTAGTCGCGTCATTATACGCGAAAAAAATTTTTTTTTCGGGCAGCACCGATCGGAATGCGGTTTTCGGCATTCGCTTGCAAAAATTATTTGTAAAAAAGTTACCTAGTTTTCATTTGTCCAAAATC
>CAJUYG010008121.1:0-10156 GCA_910591675.1 Galerucella calmariensis | reverse complement strand
TGTTTTATGATCCTATTGGACCAACTTTCCTCTTTCAAGATGATGCTCGTCCGCAACGTGCAGGAGTAATCGAATACAATATGGACTTCCAGATATCCCAGACAAATTTTCTTGAAGAAAAAGTCAAGATTTCCTATTCACTTCTTTACTAGAAGGAAATGATATTTCCTTACAGTTGTTAGTGTCCAAACACCTCGCAGTGTGAGGGGTGGGGCAGCAAACCATGGAGCCCGTTTTTCATAAAATGCTTTGGTCGGTCTGGTCGTAAACAATAAATTTAATAACTCACAAGCACGAAATTCAATAAGGTAATTCATTATTAATTTAAAGGTCTGCAAATAATGAGAAAAAATACAATTTTAAGTAATACTAATAAAGCAGTGGTAAAAAAGGAGATGAAAAAAACAACTTTTTTGCTAAGGTACCAAATTTATTGCATTTTCTCAAATCAATAGAGTGCTTCGAACGACCCCTACCTATACTGCGAAGCTATTAACGATGCTGTCAAAAGCAAAAATGAAGATTATGCGTTTTTTTATTCTGGAAAGTATTTATATAATTTCGACTGGTCTACGCTGGGATTTCAAGCTGTGTGACAAGCTACCATCGGAATGTATTCTAGAATTTAGGAAAATGATTAGGTGTCGATATGGGACATAATATTTTATCTCGGAAAAATTTTATGTTTGTGTCGTAACTTCTTGGGACTATTCCGTTTGAAATTTAATACTTATGGCTCTCGAATTGTGTAATTATATTTTATTCACAACCATATATGCAATGATGCAATTTCAATCTTTGATACAAATAATAATAATAAATAAATAATAATAATAATATAAATAATAATAATAAAAGAAAAATTGTTCCTTGAAAATAATTTTTTATTGCTTAAAAACGCATTTGTTTTTTTACAATTATTTTCTCCCACTTCTAATTAATATTAAGGAACAATTTTTTTTAATCATTATTTATTTTTCTTTTCGATATAAAAAAAATTTCGTTTTATTCATTTTTTCATTGTTTATGTAATAAACAATTTGTTATAAACAAATAAATTTTTACCTTATATTCTCTTCCTATTCTACTTACTGTCAAAAAAACATGATAACATAAAAACGGATCATTAATAATATTTGAAAAAAAATTTTTTCCAATGATTAATTTCAGTTTTTAATTTTGCCACAACGATAATTATTATTAAAAACCTGAAAAATAAACATTTTTTAATTTTTCCAACGGGGATCTATTGTGAAGCCTTTCAAGAATTGCTCCAAGAGAGGAAAAAAATCTCAAATTTATAGTTTAACAATTATCACACTTGCAATGTTCATGTTCAAGCAGAAAAAATTATTAGTTAACAATTGAATAACTAATTGAAAAAGTGTGTTAAAATTTTTTTCAGGCGGATTATGGTTCATTTATCTATCCAGTAGCCCCTTTTTTTCAAAAATCATTTAGATGCCATCCCGAATCGAATGACACCTCGATCATAATTTCCGGAGACTGCTGAAAAAAGTTGGCCAAAAAGGCACTTGTTGACTAGATTATACGGCTGAATATCTATTTTACATGGATATTTTTTATATTTAAAAATATAACCGTTGAGTGATAACGATATAACACATTGATAAATATTATAATACCTATTTCTGGAGGGGTACAATCCATCAATTCTTCATCGGAGGACATTTTTATTAATTTATTATTCGCAACCTTAATATCTATCCGACTTCATCTGACATTTATTTAGATTGGTGACAGTTGTCAAAGGTAATATTTTAGGTGTGTTCAGAACGAAGATTTATTAATTTTGATCGGCAGGCCTATTCTGTAACTTGCGACTGCCGATAATTGCGCAATTGTCGCTGTCAAACGCGAGTTTCGTATTCTCTAAGAAGCGACCGCGATCGCAATTTATTTGTTAACTGCCTCTAGTGAGCAATTGGTTAACTAAAAAAGTGCATTTTTCAGTTGTTCATGTGAAAAATACGTATTCTGTAAGCAATTTTTTAGCAATTACAACGCGATTGCAACTGTCGAATAGCAATCACAATTTTAGTAGTTGTAGTTGAGTTGCTTGATAATAAAATCAAGTTTTCCTAATAGAAATAGAAGGTAAGTAATAAATTATAACATTTTGTCAATGATAAACATGTTTTATTTGTACAAATAGTAATTTAATGGACTTACTAACTACCCTCAGAAAAGTTAGTTTTTATTTGTACTTAGTAATGAGAGAGATAATAGTTAATTTGTTTTTACGTATTTAGTAATTGTTATTAAATATTAGGGTAGGTGTGTCCACTTTTCTGAGGGCAGTTAGTAAGCCCATTGAATTACTATTTGTACAAATAAAACATGTTTATTATTGACAAAATGTTATAATTTATTACTTATCTTTTATTTCTATTGAGAAAACTTGATTCAATTATCAAACAATTCAACTACAACTCCTGTAATAATTGTGATTGCTATTCAATCAACTCTTCCAACTGGCTATTGAAAACTCTGTATTCTCCTTAGACTATTAAACACTAATAGTTTAAGGTGTTCTCCCATTTTCTGTATGTACGTCAAAAACAATTAATAGTAGCAGTACCCATTCTCAAATTATTTCACTCACCTAATTAATAAAAGGATAACTACAACCACAAAAGACACAATAATTCAAAACTGATGTATTCACTAGGTACCTAATGCACTTTTTAAAAATGAGAGAAAATAAAAATTCTTTCTGAAGGCAGATGCCATAGATAGCTAGGTAGTCTACCTACACTCTTATCTTTATTATGTTAACATAAACAATCACTAAGAATTAATTTTTGTTTAGGCTATGATGGTGTGATTTATATGCCCTTTAAGAATAAAATATCTATCAAATGATGTTTCTAACATGTTTGTTCTTGAAAAAGAAATATACCTACCCACATTCTTACATGAATGAAAAAATACATTGACTTGAAATATTTTTTTCATTACTCAAGGATTTAAACTCTCCTATATATTTCATGTAAATATTCAAGGATTGAACATTGACATTTTGCGCCTACCTATATCACCCATCTCAAAAAATACCTAGAAGTAGGTAGGTATATTGTTTTTTTTAAACAAATCATCTAAAAAAGTATTTGTAAACCCATTTTCAACTGCTTTTAGTTATGTAAGGCACTGTTTCGTAGACTTCCTTGGTTTTTCATGCATATTAAATATTTTTTACATTTGTTTTTGTTCATCAGCTGATTTTACAGACAATTTAAGTTACGTTGATTGCTACCCGATTGCAAGTGGCGCTAGTTTTATGACGTAAAAGTGCATCTTGACAGCAACTAGCAATTGCGACGCGACCGCGACGCGACTACCTTAGAGAATATCAAATTTTGCGACTGATTGCGCGACCGTTGTGCAACGGTTGCTAGTTGCAAAATAATTGTTGTTTTTACAGAATAAGCCTGCGGGATATGATGGTTGTAAATGAAATAGTATACAAATCTCGGTATGAAATTTCATTCCTGTCTCGAGATAATAGCTAACCTCAATTTCTCGACAGTAATGAAACTCTTCCCACCTCGGTGTGTAATATACTATTTCCGTCCTAGGTAGAAGTTGTGTCTTATCCACTGTCATAGAAAAACAGTGTAGTGATCGACCACTATATAAAAATAAAGTCCGATTTATTTCCAAATTCCTTATCGATAAAAAATTCATCTTAAAAAACCTGAATATCTGGTACGTACATTCTTATTGCATCATCTTTGGAAGCTAACTAGAAAGTTCACTTTAATAATTATAAGAACCTTCCGCAATCGGATGATAGAGGGCGCAAGGAGTACCTTCAAATCTATTATGGTAGTTTACCTAACTAGTGCGGATGGTCGAACGAGGGTTTAGCGGAGTTCAGCCAGCAATCGCGTTCGGAAGTCACTTTACGCTCGTGTTAGGTACTCTATTTTTTCTACTAGCATGCGGGGAAAAACCATAAGCTAACATAAAGAAACATTTATTATTAAATAAATATCAACAAATTAATTAATATTATTTGACACTTATTTGATGAGGCTTATACCATTGCCATTAGGAAATTATTGGAAAATTTAGTTTTTTCTGTTGAAAATTATAGCAGAATTCTAATAAATTTCTTAATTTTTCAGTTATTTCGTAAACTTCAACCATACAAATATATATTTTAAATATTCAAATTTCAGTAGGTATACTCCCCAAAAACTTTCCTACTTTCCACTTAGGTTAGAGTACCATTCAATGATATCGCCGTGGTTTGGTACTTTTTGACAACCCAGTATAATCGACAAATGGCCTTGAAATACAATTAAACCATTTTTGTAACTTTTATTGATTCAGGTCGGAAGTCGTAACAGTAGTAAAAGACAACCATGAAGTTGGAAAATGAACTCTTATGGAACAGAACTGGGAAGTTGCTATATCTAGCTTGCGTGTATATTTAATTTCGTATGCTATTTTTAAACTCGAATTTTAACCTACCCATATTTATAAAAGTCATGATGCCCTACCTACGATAATATACCGACTTGAATTATTTTCAGTAATAAAACCGAAAGGAACGGTTTGAAATGTCAAATAAATCAAAATGTTTTCAGTATGTTTTGCGAGTTAAATTAGCATAATCTATTAGGTTTAACTTGAGCATAAGCGTCTCCAGTAATAGGGCATCCCACAAATATTGGAAAATGTGAAATTTAGGATATTTAATAGTTTCATGTGTCGGGCAAATTATTTTTCGCTGCCCCGACTTCGCTCAATGACGCCCTCTTTAGATATTTGGATAGTAAAATGGTAATATGTGAATTTTCATAATTTCAAAATGGGAATCAAAGGTAGACTTCCCATAATACCCTTCTTGGTTTGCGTCATCGATTGTTAATGTGCTTCTAACACATTACGTTGGAAGAAATGGAAAAAAGGCAGATCTGTGATTAATCCTAATCAAAATATCACAATAATGAACCGCTTAAACAAACGTTAACTCTAATCTTTGACTTAAATAATTTGATTAGTTAATGTTTAGATTACGCGCAAGCGCGACCTACCAATTGGGAGAAATTACATCATTAAAAATAGGATGTAGACGTACCTTTCGTAGCGACAATATGTCTTACGTCTTTTTCTAATGTTGTTGTTGTTTACGGTCAATTTTTATTTATGAATAGTGAATATTACTCTTATTGTTATATTTATTGAAATAATACAAAAATATGCCCAGTTACACGGAAAAACCTCAGCATTTTGAAATTTCTTAAGTATTTTCAATTAGAAAAAGAAGCTGGTAATTATTAATTTTATAGCCTTTTCGAATTTAGCTGGATACGATCTTGATGATTTTATTCATTAAATTTAAGGTTAGTTATATATGTCAGAATAGCAAATAATATATACGACATACCCAAAACCCAGATATACGTCACAAACGATGACGCACACCAAGAAGGATATTATATGAACTATAAATATATGTATTTGTTACAACCTTGAGTAGTTACAAAGGACCACGGACGACTTCTCTCAATTGATTGTGTATATGCTATAGGCAATCTGTATAATCCGGCATTGTATAGAATGCCTAGGCATTATTATACATTGCCACAAACGTTCAGGCAATGTGTATAATACGATTCATTTCATACATTGCCTAGGTATTGTATGAAATGCCAGAAGCGCATCAGGCAATGTGTATAACGAACGACCACGGGAAGGAGACGCATGCGCGGGGTGCGGGACTACCCCGTAAACAAGTTGCAGCTCGTTCGGTGTGTTAGTATTTCTTTTTGTTATCAGAAGCCTAGTTTACACCGACAACTTGGTACGCGGACCAAGTCCAAATTCGTACTATATCAGAACCAAATATTTAGTTCGAACGGTGTAAACGCTTGCGGACTAAGCTGGTCCGCTCTTGGTTCGGTACGCGCCAGCAGAGGTACCGAACTAAATTTGGTCCGGATTTGGTTCGAGGTCAATTGGTGTAAACTCAACCGGAACAAGACTCAAGACTTACCAGTATTAAATTATATTTATTTGGCAAAAAAGAGTAAAAGAGTAAAGCCTTTCCTGAATTTTCCATTTTTGTTTGTTATGTTATGAGGATTTGATTTTTTGGTTATGTTATGAAATTTAATTTGACAGCTTTGACATTTGACGAACTGCAGGCGCACACATTTAGTTCGCGCGTTGCAAAACGGTGTAAACGAACTAGAACCAAGCATTGGTGCTACCGTACTATCCCCACCCACTTAGTCCTATCGGACCGTACTAAACGTTTATGGGTGTAAACTAGGCTACTGAGTTGGTTGTCTCTGTTGTTATTAAGTAGGTACCTACAAGGCTACTAGATTGCAATTTTAATATTACTTTATTTTAGTTCGTTCAAAGATGTTACCTAAGATTTTATTTCTATACATTTCCTAGGTATTGTATAGAATGCCTGCATTATACACATTGCCTATAACATATATATTGTGGAGCCTCTCCTGAACAAAAGTGTTTGTGTGCCTAACTCAATCAAATGACTAGCTTTTGAGATACGGGAGGAGAAAGTTGGAAAGTAGCGGTTTTTCAAAAGTAATATATCGCTAAGAAAACCTTTCCAATTCTTTTAGTCTTTACTAGTCTTTACCCACAAAGCATAAGTTTTAGACTGTTTTTTAACAAATATATTGATGATTACCTACAGGACGAGTCAAGAAATATTTCAAATTAAAATCTTCCTTCACTGTAATTAAAAAATTAAAAAGTTGATTCATATGTTGTAGCTATTTAAATATGTACTTTATATTATTTTATAAATTTATGACTGAACATACTGACCTTATTGGCGGGGTATTTACGGAAGGGTTTACCAGGCAAGTTGCCAAAAACTTTTGGGGGTGGGGTGCAGCAAAAGTGGAGCCCCTTACCTAGTGGGAATAGCAAAATTTTAATAAATAAGAAAAGTATGGTTGAGTTAGCCTAGAGTATTGCCAGCTAAGCGAATGAATTTCCCACTTTATTCTTATATATCAACTACTTTAACAAAAATACAATATCACAACATGCATATAGTCAAACGCACTCTTATCGTGCGGGTTCAAAGGTCACTAACCATATGTATCAAATCAAAAAACACAGAGGTTACCAAAATGTGAGATAACAAATACACCCGGAGAGAAGAAGAAGAAGATTATTTTAACTAACATGAAGATAGCTACATAGACTTACCAAGATAGCTACATCATATATTGTCACTTTGAATTGTCAAACTGACATTTAAATAAAAACTTCGCTGGTGAAAGACTTTTTAGAATCGCTGAAAACTAAATACATATCCTTCTTTTTCCCGTCAAAATTGCATGTCTGTCTTATTTATCTTACGGACTTTATTTGGAAGTTATAATTAAACGTAATAAAAAAAAAACATAAACTGTGAGTATGTCTTTGATGAATCGTATGACCCGCACGATAAGAGTGCCTTTGACTATGCTTGAATCATGATATGTAATAACGATAAAACTGGTATTAGGTTTGTTCCCGTAGCAAGTTCCTAGCTGTTATGGACATGTTACGGACATATTGAGTCTGCGCAGTATCAGAGTTCAGGCCCTGCTGGAACGCTTTTTTGATACTGCGCAGACTCAATATGTCCATAACAGTTAGGAACTTGCTACGGGAACAAACCTAGTAAATGATCGAGAATAATTAATTTGTTTAAATGTCCGTAGAAGACAACAATGCAGATCTCACTATTTCTCTTTAAAAATACGACAAATATGGAACAATCATATTTTAAGCAATCCTGCAATACTACAATATCATGGTGAGATTCTCACTAGTTCCTCAAGAAAACGGGCCCTGATAAGCAACAAGTTCCGAAAAGTTCTACTGTTTTACACTCCTGAAATTTTGATATACAGATTTCGAAAAAGTTTAATAGGTCATACGATTTACACAAGTATGACAAGGATAATATGAACAACACTACTTGAAAGAGAGAGACAAGAATTGTTCGTTGTGTGAAACTCGCAATTAGATTAGTCCTCTCTACCAAAACAGGCGGGCGTGTGTTCATTGCCCCTCTTACTTTTAACCGTTTTGTTGCCAAATGTACTTATCTATTGTCAAATTTTTTGAGGTTCATTCACAGTACATCATATCCTTGGTGAAATGTAAAATAAAATGTTCCATTGTATGATATTCTAACAATATTATAGTCGACTAGGAATGGGATCCAGTGAAGTGCACGCCCCAGGAACGGTTTTATTGGGATTTTGTGATATGATTATTTTTGTTTCAAAATATGTCTAAATCAGTTTTGTGATTTTGTGTATTGAAGTATGTAACGTTTAACAACAATTTCAATGATAAATCATATACGAAAATCTGGTTAAAAACTCATGATACTGATAACGCAGGTAATTGATTATTGGAGATTTCTCTTTCTAACATTGATAACCAAATTTGACCTTCTTCCATCTTTCGTCTTTTACTTAAAATAGTATCTGCGCCGAATTCCATTGAATATTATGGCCTTTTTCCAAAGCATGTTTGCAAGAACCTAACTCAAAGAACAGCCTATCTTTAATATACTTTTTGTGTTGATTTATTCCATTTTCAATGATCTAGATTTTAGATGTTTCATCTACATCAAATTTGTCGCATTCACAGGATATCTGATAGACTGATATAATATGCAGTTTTTTGAAGTTCTTCATTTTTTGGTTTAGTTTTCGTCAGTATAGATCTCAACGTATTGTTAAATTTAAAGCTAGTTCGAATATTGAATTGATTACAAAGTTTCTTATTTTTTCAGGTGCACCTTTAACATATCAATTTCAAATTTTATAGACTCTTCTCCTTTATTTATATTTGTTAAAAAATCATTCAAATATACTAAGCTATGAAGCCATATTTTGAAAATGTCTAAGTATCTTCACCAGACAATTGGATAAAATCTTTGATTATTTACTATTTACTATTTCAAATTATTTACTTCAAAATATTATTGATTGTTAAGTTGTCGAATTTTTTGTAGTGTCAGATAAGAACCAAAATTTTATAAAAACTCAAAATTATTCTGGATAACGGTAGCCAGTGTTTCAATGTTGACAAAAAAATAACGCAACCACAATTCGTTACCCAAAATTTTCTTGTAACGATAAAAATTATCAGCTGAGTTTTTGCATAGTGAGCCAAGGTTATTTTACTAAATGAATGTCTTATGCATGAACCACTAGGTTTTAGTGTCTTATTAGCTTCGCTGTGAAACATATTTGATGTTGTCTTATTACTTATCTGGTAGTAAAAATAAATTGATTTTCGAAAGCTCAGGTAGGCCAACGTACATTTAAGTATTTTATTTCAAGTGAATCTCTTCCAAATGGAAGGTTTGGCAATGGGACTTAATTGTTGAAGAAAAAAGGTTGATTTATTTGTGAAAATTTCCCCCTTTATGATGATTGTACAATAGAAATTTCAGTTTACCATTGGCGTGTGAGAAAATTTTTGAAAGGTATTCATTTAGTTGTGTTTTCATTTTTGCCGACAAGATGTTTCTGATACATCATGTTACCAGCTGTATAACATTGATAATTAACTAAAAATTGTATATTCTTTTCTTTTATTCTTTTGGGAATCAAACCACAATAATGTTTTTTATTTTTTATTTCGACGTTTCGGTAGCGTTCCAGCTACCGTTGTCAAGATTAACTAGTAAATAAATTAATGAAATAATTTTTGGTCCCTATCTGACACAACGAAAAAAAACAATAATATTTTGAAGTTTAAGACTACAAAACTTTGTTGTCAAATTTTATTAAGGTCCATTCATAGTAGATCACACCTCTGGTAAAATGTGAAATTAAATATTTTATTTTATGACATTCTAACGATATGATAGTCTACTAGATCTATCTGAACAAAAACGAAACCAAAAAATGAAGAACAGTCTTCAATAAATTGCATATATCAGATATCTTGTGAATGCGACAAATTCTATTTAGGTGAAACATCTAGACCATTGAAAGTCCGAATAAGTGAACATAAAAAAAACATCAAAGATAGGGAGTTCTTTAAGTCAGGTATTTGTAAACATGCTTGGGAAGAGCGGCATAAAATTCAATGGGATTCGACAAAAATAATATTGAAAGAGCCC
>CAJUYG010008119.1:0-10156 GCA_910591675.1 Galerucella calmariensis | reverse complement strand
TTATGGCCATGCATTCTGAAAGTGTTGAAGAAATTGCTAAAAAGTCAGACGATTTTTTGTTGGTTATAAGAAAATTGAAAAAAATTATATTCGATAAATTTACTGAAAAAGATAAAGAAATCTGGCTAAAACGGCTTAAAAAACATATTCGAATTTGCAATAAAGCTATTCGTTCGAAGACTAAAGATACAACTATAGGTACTTTGAGGAAACTTCAAACAAACATTGGTCATTTTAAACATTTTAAAAATTTAATTGAAAAAAGACACATTGGTTTAGGGCTCAACAATAGAAAACTTTATTCGACTCAAAAACTAATTTAAAATTTAGATTTATTGATTCATTGAGATTTTTGGGGGGCTTCCTTGGATGAACTAACATCCATCATGGACCCCAATTTTTATTTTTAAAATTTTGCTTATTATTTAGCGAGGGTATGAGGTACACTCACATTAACCTAACCTAGCATGTGTGATTCTGTTTTAAAAACATTTAAAAAAAATTTTTGTTTCAGAAACACATCACAAAATTTTAAAACAACCTACTGAAGACAACTTAAAAGGAAATTTAGACTGACACGCGTAATTGTTTACACCTATATTTAAAGAGTAGTACTACGAAAAACGACACACACAATGAAAATAATTCAACAAGAGCAGACTATACCCATTGAAAATTTGGATTTCACCTCAACACCAACTGTTGGCAAACATGGTAAATTGTTGCCAAATTCTTTCCGTGCCATTATATGTGGCCCCAGTGGGTGTGGTAAGACGAATGTCGTGCTGGCGCTCCTATTCAATCCAAATGGTGCGAAATTCAAAAATGTTTATGTCTATTCAAAATCGCTATTTCAACCAAAGTATCAATTGCTACAAGAAGTTATAGCGCAAGTCAAGGGTGTTGGGTATTTCCCATTTAAAGACAATGAAGAAATAATTAGTCCAGAGAAAGCTCGACCAAATTCCATCTTTTTATTCGATGACGTAGCCTGTGACGGTCAGCAGAAAATTCGTGAATACTACTCCATGTGTAGACATAAAGATATCGATGCCGCTTATCTTTGTCAAACATACTCAAAAATACCGAAACAGCTTATTCGCGACAATTGTAATGTTATTGTGTTATTCAAGCAGGATGAGGTGAACTTGAAACATATATTTGACGAACACGTATCTCCAGACATGACGTTTGACACATTCAAAAATGTGTGTTCAAAGTGTTGGTGTGACCGCTATGGTACTTTGGTAATTATGAAGGATTTTACCCTTAATGGTGGTAGGTATCGCAAAGGATTCGATAAATATATAAAATTGTAAGCTGCGTTTTTAGTCCATACCAATATGTCTGACGATAAGGTTGCTACTGCATTGCGCAAGAAAAAAGTGTCCGAACTTGCCAGATCGATTCGCAAAAAATACTTGGCGTTGAAATTAGGTAAATCAGAGCAAGATGAGTCTATTAATAAACTATTCAAGCCGATATCTAAACCACTCGAAGAAATTGTGCAATCCTCAAAGACATTACAAAAAACGATTACAAATTTAAATCCAAAAGAGGAAATAAAGAAGGAAGAACCAGATGATGTATTTACACCATTTCTCGAAACGGAACCGGTGGCAGAAACCGATGAATCCGGCAATATTACACGTTCTGAATCTCCAGAAGAGATGCGCCCCGAAATTTCTCAGGAAGCTTTCGCAGACTATTTGGACCAATATCCTGACATCAGTCATCAGTTCATTGAAGATTACTTCCAAAAGGATGATAAAATCGATAAAAATTATGGTCCGATATACAACGATGAAATCGGTTGGTCATTAGGCAAACGTCGAATTGCGTTTGATGGAAAAACCGGTAATATAAACATACTACCTGAGAAAAACAAACAAGGAAGATATGTAATTGGAACACCAGGCTTGTATCAACTTCTATTTTACCGAGACCCCAGTTACAATGATCAAGATTTACAGAACTATAAAAATCTTTTGACAACAACTGAAGTTCATTTAGACACGTTAGATCGTCTTAAGGGGTCAAGTACTGAAAAATATCACTACATCATAAAACCTTTATTCAAAACAAAATCTCTAACGACGACGAATAGATCGTCTCAGGTATTGACTCGTCTAAAATCGATTCCTTCAGCAAAAGGAAAAGGTATCGATCGTTTAAGATATAATGATAAACCTATGGAGTATATTTATTGGGACGATGTGAATGAATTGGTGGATCGTTTGAAGTTGTTGATTGCTTCAAAAGAGGCAGGTAATACGTCACACGACAACGAAATAGTAGCAATTATCAATGAACTCAAGGAGGCTGATATAATAGAATAATACAAGTTGAAACTTGTTCATTTCAATTATGCCAGTCGATAAATTCGGACATAGACATCAAACGCCCTATGCGCGTTTACCAGCGAAAATTACGTTTCCTCATACACCGGACGGTAATATTGATATTGAAAATGTGAAAATTTGTAATGTTAAGGAACCGACAACAAATAGTGATGCTGCAACAAAACAATATGTTGATGTACAGTTGAATGATCTACGTGCTACCAACTCGCCATTAATTCAAACTCATGGTGTGGTGCTGCAGCAACAAGAACGTGATATAAAGGATTTAGCTGTAGGATTGAACGAAATAAGTAATGAGCTTCATAAGACTAAAATTCCCATATTACAGGCGAATATAGATAACTTACAAAATAAAACTAACGAAATTGATGCATTCATTTCGCGAAATCCCCCTGTAGCAGGTAGGGATATGGCTACGAAGAAATATGTTGACGAATCAATTGCCACAGCAAAAGCCTTTATTCGAAAAGAATTTACTGCTTCTACGAATACAAGCATACGTGGATTGAGAAAAGAATTTACAGAAAATATCAGAACCCTCTCTGATTTGAAAAGAAACATTTCAGATATTGAGAACAATATTAAGGTTATGAATACGAATACCGTTAACAGCATTAACAGTCTGGAGCTGAAGCTAGCTGGTAGTACGTCATAATATGTACTCTAAAGAAAAAATTCAGCTTGTAAACGAACTCCACAAACCGATACGGAAAAAATTTCCTCGGAGACGCACTATCATTAAGGGCCTTGACGATCTTTGGCAAATGGATCTTGCGGAGATGAGGAATTTTGCATCACAAAATAGGAATCATAAAATGATACTAGTCGTTATTGATTGTTTTTCAAAGTTTGTGTGGACACGCCCACTAAAGACGAAGACCGGAGAGGAGATTACTCGGGCATTCTCGGACATTCTCGCTCACACTAGACGAATACCAAAAAATCTGCAATCTGATCAGGGAAAGGAATTTTACAACAGCAAATTTCAAAATTTAATAAGAAAACACAACATAAATCATTATAGCGTATTTAGTACAATGAAAGCTTCTATGGCAGAGCGTGTTATAAGAACTTTGAAATCTAAACTCTACAAGTATTTCAGTTTAAATGGCACCTACAAATGGATTGATATTCTACCTAAAATTACTCAAAACTATAACAATACAAGACATTCCACAACAAAATATAGGCCTTCTCAAGTCAACAAATCCAACGAAAAATCTATTTTGAATAACACCTATAGTCATTTAAAGATAGCCGGTCCACGAAAATTTAAAGTTGGCGACATTGTGCGCATATCCAAGGCAAAACATGTCTTTGAAAAAGGATATACACCCAATTGGACTACAGAACTATTCAAAATCATCAAAGTTAAAATTACCAATCCTGCTACGTATTTACTTGAAGACATGCAAGGGACACCAATCAGCGGCTGCTTCTATGACGAAGAACTACAGAAAACATCGAATCGGGACGTTTACTTGGTGGAAAAAGTTCTTAGACGTAAAGGCAAGAAACTGCTCGTGAAATGGTTAGGCTTAGACAAAAAACATAACAGCTGGATTAATGGAGTTGATGTTTTATGATGTAAAAGGCCACACACGCTATAAATTGGAGTCGTTTCAGATCTCAAACTCAGTTAGCAACATGCAAGGTGTCAGTAGTGGTTACGACAGTAGTAGCAGTGATAATAACTATACTGCAGAGCTGGATACAATTTTGAAAAACTATGAGTTTGCTGCAAAGTCTGAAAATGTGTACCTGCTTTCAACACAATATTCAATTTCTGGTTATGAAGTGAAATGTGGAATAAGTCCTGCTAGATCATTCACGCCTGCTGTAATTCTATCTCAGCAGCTCAAGTTCGGCAAAATTTCCTTCAGCATTCACGAATGGCATACCTTTATTTCAATAATGATGCAACAGATGACCGTAGATGAGTTCAAACCTGATTCGATTCCATGTGGAGACTACTGCACCATTACCCCATTAAATTACGATGACTGTAAGGTAATTTTTGTGAGGAAACATGACGTCGAGTATTACATGGATGAAGAAGAAGTATCCCAAATTTTAAAATTGAATAATTTAATTATACAACGTATAGCTATGTTGGAAAATTTAAATTTTTGTCAATATTATTATAATGTTTTGGATTTCTGTAAAACTATCACCTCTGAAAGTCCTTTACAAATTTTATATGCATTTTGTTCCATAACCCCAAACGATATGTTAAACAACGCTCTCAGAGAATATGTATACTTTTATAAACTTAAAGTTATCAATGATTTAAATAAATAGTTGTATATTATTGGTGTTTTCTTGAACATTGCATAGCCTTTTCGAATTTGGCTAAATACAATCCTGATGATCTTATTCATCGAATTTAAGGTTAGCCATATGTCAAAATAGCAAATACAATAAACGAAATGCCGAAAACCCGGATATACGTCACAATAGATGACGCACACCAAAAAGGGTATTATTTTAACTATAAGAACCATCCTAGTACAACAATAAAAAATTTATGCGATATAACAATACCAAGCTTTATGTTTCTGGCAACTGCTCCGTCGTTTCCAAACTTCCGACTATATGTTGGACACCAAAATTTTCTATGGAAATTTGATTTAAATGATATGCGAATCCCCTCAAGTCCTGATGATCTTCATGATTATCTTCCTGCACAACTTAAGTCTTCATCTATATATCGCATATTTTTTCAAAATTCTGAGGGTTCCCTTTTGGTAATCGACAACACCACTAAAGACTTTCTTACATCATCTTTCCCAGATTTACGCATAACAAAAAATAATATTAATTTTAAATTCAAAGAAATCAATGCAGTTTATCAAGACCATCATGGTAGAAATTTCGTTTTTTACGATACCTATAATTATATTGAATTTACCATGTTTCCTTTCCTATTAAAGACGCGTGGACGAATTGCTGATCAATTTCCAGGCCTACCACTGGGTATAACAAGTGCCTTCAAGTTCATTGATGGATATATATATTTCTTGGAAGGAGACACATATTATAAATTCAGGGAATATACAAAGAAGCTGAAAAATTTAATTGGAACCGGTTCGGAATACCGTGTTCCAAAGAAGGATTAAAAGAACAGCTAAAGAATTTACTTAGCAAAATCATATCTTTTTATGAATAAATCAATATGTTTTCTGATTTAATTAAATTCTTATTTCTCCCAATCTTATGACATGAGTCATAGAACTTTGTGGATAAATAGCGTCATTCAGTTTGATCTATAGATCAAGAATTATATGTGTATATGTTAAAAGAATAAATATTATGATTAATTCACATAGATTTTTCTTTGTACTCTCCGCTACACACTCTGCATATGTCGATATTAATGCTAATGACCCTACGGCACTATACGTCACATGTGACGTTTTGACGTTTGTTATTTGACATGTGACGTTTGTCGTTCGATGTTACATGTGACGTTTAACGCTACATTTGACATGTAACGTTTAACATTCGACGTGTGACATAAATTAGACGGAAGACAAGTTTGAAATAAAATTATGAAAATTGACTTTATTTCTTCACCATAGTACACCTCAACAGATCAAAAAGTCCTTCAAATATGCTTCATGACAGAGCAGTGGTTCGCAACCTTTTTCAGTCAAAATCCTCAATAAATTTATGTTTCATTGTTTAATAAGTATTAAAAAGACAAAATCCGGTTGAGAACCACTGACCATACGTCTTATCATGTTCAAATACCTGTTGTGGTTAAAACTTCTTTGTAACTCAAGGTAGTGTGACAGATAAGCAATTTAATTCTAGAGTTTATTTTTAAAATATTATTGATAATAAGAAATAATTTTTGTTAATAAAATCTTTAGATGATTTAAAAAGGTCTCTATTGGGGGGATGGAATATCATTGTTCCAATTAAAGGGTACAACTGTGTTTTTAAACTCATTTGTAGAAGGTAGTGTTTTTAAAAAGTGTGACCGTCAATGGAATGCGCCTGTAACATCTGTTGGTATCCCTGAGAAAATATCTTTTATTTGATAATAGAGTTTTGGTTATAATTATCAATATTATAAAATACATTTTCCCATGATTGCTTTGTGTTTATTCGAGAATTTTTGGGTTCGAATAAATCCTTTTGCAAACTAGGAAAATCTGTTACATAATATTTACGGACATTGCAATCAAATTACCAAAAGATCATCAGCTGGTTGTATGGGAAGTTTTTCAATTTTCCATAATGTTCATTAATAAATGATAATTTTAAAATTGACCATAAACACTCCGGATAAGTTCTTAACGGGTTGAGGTCTTTGACGAAGTGTCTTTGTAGTGGTAGGTTTGACAGAATTATGTTTGGTTATTGGCCCATAAAGAGCCAGCCAATTTTGGAGCCTCGTTGAATTGATACATTATTGCTGTGTCACTGTGCACCTAGTCCAATTTAATACATAAGTAGACTAGTTCGATGAACTTGATCCATCCAAACTTTTCATCACCATCAAATATGAAGTTCAATTTGACGTGATAACGCGACATTTGACGTGACAACGTGACGTTTGTCGTGATAACGTGACGTTTGACGTAACAACGTGACATTTGACGTGATAGCGTGACAATTGACGTGACAACATGACATTTGTCGTGACAACGTGACGTTTGACGTGACAACGCGACATTTTGACGTGACATCCAACAGTAGTGATATGTAGCAGAAGCAGCTCCATTTGGTTGGAGTTTATTTGGTATATCGTATCCTGAAGAGGGTCTACTGAAGCATTTAAAAACAATGCTGTCCAGTATAGACCATAACAAAGTAGAGACTATCCCATTAAAAATATATAATTAATGTATAATAACCTTGGGCGGGCTTGTTTCCTCTACTTCACGCAACGCATTCTACATTTCTACAGGGTGGTTATACTAAAAATGGGGATTCACCAGTGAGTGTTAAATAACTCAGAAAGACATCATCATCAACCATTTTTTTTTATTTAACATATACTGTATTACCGAAGATTTATTAAAAATATATTTTAGAGTGATTAGTTTTTATTGGAAAAACACCTTGTATATACCCTAACAAGGATAGTGGAATTTTATATTTTATCACATAACGTTTCACATTTTTTCACTCTGATAATTGGCATGTGACGTTTTGACCTTTTTCGAAAGGCTGAATATAGAACCTTCTATATTTTCGCAAATTATTTTTATAAAGTTTTCACTTAATGTATCCATATCTAAAACAATCGTATATGTCACCTGTCTTTGTATGATACACACTATGTTTTGTCCCATACTTTTTGCTGCACCCTGTATATGTTAAAAGAATGTTGGGTTTTTTTTTTTTCAACGATATGTCATAGCGGTAGTGAACATGTCATTCCAACGTCACTTGAGATAATTTTGCAACACTCTGTGTATGATAAAAGAGTAGGTATCATAAGAATTTGTGTTGCTATAATATATTCAGTTAAAGTTCAATAAAATTCTCGAATAGCACTTTGAGTCTTCACATGAATGTAGGAAAAAGAAATAAAAAATGAATTTTATAATATATATATTTATGATAAACAATAACTATAAAACTTACACATTTTAAAAGTCTAAATCACAAAATTTGATTGAACCGACAAAAGATTAATATATATTTATGATAAACAATAACTATAAAACTTACACATCTTAAAGAACTACCTGGAATTATTATATTATCAAACCGAGGCTTCATCCGGTTCTACTATTCGATACATTTTAATGTAACGTTCGTAGGAATTTCAGAAAAACAATTTAATTATTTGCAAAAGTTTATTTTAAAAATATTATTGATAAAAAGAAATTATTTTTGTTAATAAAGTCTTGAGATGATTTAAAAGGTCTCCATTAGGACATGGAATATCAAATATGTTCCAATTAAAGGGTCCGGCTGCAACAAGTTTTTTGGTAAACTCATTATATTTGTAGTATGTGGTGTTTTTGAAAAAGTACATGTGTCCGTCAATGTACTGGAATGCTCCCGTAACATCTGTGGGTAGTCCAGGGAAAATATCTTTTATTTGTCCTCTATTCTGGATAGTTTTCAAGTTCTTGTCAAATTCAATATAATTACTGTTATTATAAAATACATATATTTTCCCATGATTGCTTTGAAACATTGTGTTTATTTGAGAATTTTTAGGTATAATTAAATTATTTTCCTCAAGTATTTGTAGAGCGGGAAAATCTGCTACATAGTATTTACGGTCATTGACTGCTATTAAATTATTTGAAGAACTTTGAAAAATTTGAATTACGGGGCCCACTTCTTCAGGTAAATAATCATCGAGTATTTCTGGTTGCGAGGGAATAAGTTTCGAGTTCAAATCAATTTTCCATAGGGAATTTCCATTAATAATATATAAATGGTAATTTTCAAATTCACCAGCCATGGCAATGAACATATACTCCGGTGTTATATCGCATAAATTTTTATCCGGTTCATTTGGTTGATGTCTATGATCAAGTGTCTTTGTAGTCGGTGGTGAACGAGATGTGGGTTTGAAAGGATCATATGTATTGATTGGTCCATAAAGAGCTTCAAGGGCCATTTTATCATCCTCATCTAATTTAGGAGCAATGTTGAATTGATACCATGGATACATTATTGCTGACTCAATATCACTGTGAGCAATTCCTAGGATATGTCCAATTTCATGAATTAATACCATAAGTAGACTAGTCTGATCTTCTGAAGTTGATCCATCCAAACTTAAATCCCACTTCTCATCACCATCAATATGAAGCTCTACACAACTGTTGCCTTTTGGGAAATAAGCATGTGCCAACACCTTTCCGGGGCCATCAAATGTACTGGAGCACTCATCTCTACCTTGGCAATCTGCTCGAAAATAGTGCTTTCCCCGTACAACTGTAATAGTTATATCGGGAGCATAAGGTCGTGTTTTGTGTATTAATTCAAATTTAAACTTTGAACTGTTACTCCACACTTCAAAAGCCTTTTTGGTTACTTCAAGATATTCTGGATTTGCCAGAGTTGCCTGAGGGAAATACCATTTCAAATCAAATTTTGACCATTTTGATTTAACTCTAAAAGAATGATCATCGTCGGAAGCTGCTTCACTTACATTACATCTTGGTCTATTTAGAAGTTGAATTGTATTTTCATCTAATTCTCCCGTTGCAGGGATATTATATCTTTCTTGAAAACTCAACAAATAATCCCCAAGTTTAGTTAAATCATTTTCATTTGTGTACCCGAAACGTTGTAAATACTTCATAGCGTACTGTTGGTCGATAACACATAGCGCTGGGCAGAGCGCTGCCGCTAATATAATTATTAACATGATCTTCACCCTTCTGTTATCTTTAAAAAACTAATCCCCAAACACATTATCAACAACATATAAATGTTTTTTTAAAAAAACCTCCCAAAGACTCAACACGTTGCGTTTGACGTGCCACGCATATTTCAGTTCAAATATAGCAAGTTAAGCCTCCTCGGTATTCGTTATTTCATAATGTTTCAACATAAGTTACTTTTAAGTCCCCCGGTAGAAACCAAAGGCGCGCCGCCTTATCATCCAAACGGATCTTTCTCGACTACGTCACATTTTACAGTAAGAAGCGTACGGTGCGCGTGCTGTTATAAAATCGACCGTGGCGTGCCACCTTATCATCCTAACGGATCTTTCTCGACTACGTCACATTTTACAGTAAGAAGCGTACGGTGCGCGCGCTGTTCACATTGCAGCGGCAATACCTTTCTTCGCTAATAATATTCATGAG
>CAJUYG010008118.1:0-10156 GCA_910591675.1 Galerucella calmariensis | reverse complement strand
TTTTACTTTTGAAAAATGTTTCCCACGTACTCTACTGTATTATTGTTTCCAAGATAATTTTCTTCAAGTTTGATAAAACGTACGTGGTTCTGCGTCCTTCGTTGTTGTGTCTCAGTATTCTGTAGTGTACAATATTTTTTGGAACTTTAGTTCTTTACGCCAGGTTATGTTTGAGCGACCAGGGGTCGCGACGCAAAAGATCTGACCGTTACGCGTTACGTTACGCTACGTTGCTTCGTTATGTGCCTTGCTTGCGTGCTTGTGCCTCCTTAGTCTCTCTCTCTCGTTTACGAAGCAGCGATTCATAATAATAAATATGCTCCTGCCGGGATTCGAACCCGGGCCGCCCGCGTGCAATGCGAGCATTCTAACCACTGAACCACCGATGCTATATTGAAATTCTATGCAAAACTGGTATTCGCAGTGCTAGTGATCTACTTGAATTTGTTCGGATACATTTTTAATATTATTTCCATAATTTTTTTTGCGCGATTAAGGGGTCCAGCACATTTACTTTTCGAAATACAGGGTGTTGAAATTTTGAAAACTTGAATGTTTTAATTCGATAACTTTAAAATGGATGGATAAATTGATTTGACATTTGGCAGGTAGTTTTTAAATGTAAAAGGGCATATTTTGAAAGAAATTGTAGTTTGTGCAACTAGTGTGGATATGATGGTCATATCGCACGAGGACGAAGATGGAGCACGACGCCGTAGGCGGAGTGCTCAATCGTTCAAGTGCGATATGGACAATCCACACGAGTCGAGCAGCATATTTTTTCTACGACCCACTTAGGAAAAAATCTAGAAAATAAAAATCTCTATAAACTGTAATATAACTTCAAATTAAAAATTTAACAATTCAATTTTATGTTTCCACTAATTTTGTGGTAAACGTACAGTTCTTGATTGTCCAATTTGTATAATGCTACGGTTTCCTTTTTTAAATATACGATGCTGTTATAAGTAGATGTTGCCAGTCGGACTCCCTCATGAAGGGTACCGTACCATTATCTATAATAATGAATATTCTGCTAAATATTTCAAACGTCTACCTGTTGTCGTTATTAATATCAAGCAGAATAATTATTTAAAAATAAAATTAACAATAAAAAAAAATTCCTCGCGGGAAATTGAACCCGGGTCTACCGCGTGAGAGTCTGGTGTGCTTACTACTCAACCACCAAAGAATACGCAAATTGTTTATCTATAACGTCAGATGTATCACATAACTTTTGCTTAAAAGGAACTAAAGTTCCTACCGTGTGTCCCGCAACACGTTCTACTTTTTATATTTCATGACAGTATGTCCCAATTTATTGTAAAACTTTTACAGGGCAGACGTTTATTTTGAGTTAAAAAAACATTCTAACCGATACGTGGGTCAAAAGGGTCAAAAGGTTCTAAAATATAGAAGGTGTAAGGTACAGTGAATAATTTACTCTTGTGAAAAGGGTACGTGCTCGTTAAAATGAATTAAGACTTTGATAAAGTTTGTTTCACTTGGTTCCAATATCGTGAGCGTCATATATTTTTCTTAGTTTCCTGCAGAGTCCCATCCTTGTTATTTCGGATAAAACTTTAAAAATATGAAAAGTATAAAGGTTAATATTTCACTTTATCGGAGCATCTCCAGTTTGTTCTCATTAACCATTTATGTAAGTGGTATAGTGCAGTATTCAGCGTGGAAACTTCTGACCCCATTTACATAAGTGTTGCCAAGCTCAAGAAGCGTTTTTGATAAGCCTGACTTAAACCTGGTAAACTTCAACAACCTCATTTCTCATTCATATTATAGTACAAGCGATCACGAGGATTATGATTTTAGTGAGTTTAGTTTAATGTCGTTTTACACTACTCAGCGAAAAAGTCAATCATGGGCGTGCATATTTGTAATTTAAATAATGCAAACACTCGTATTTACATACGTTTATCGAGCCGCTTTTAAAGTATGGTTGAATGAAAAAAATGAGGTAGGCACTATTAAGCCGCGTATTCATTCCGTGCGGCTGCCGCGCGAGGCATTTACGTGCATGCTGCCGCAGGAAATGGATACTTTAATGCCGCGTACGGCAAGACGAACATTGGTCGGGTTCATCCCAACAAAATTGATCAGGTGTTGTTGATCAGCAATTTTTAGAGAGATCTATCAGTTCGTAATTCTGCTGAACGTGCTAATAAAACCATCGACATATATGTCAAATGTCAATGAATACAACAACAACTCAATTTTATTTGATAGATGCGACAGTTATCTATTCATTTTTGATTTTAATTTAGGATAGCTATTACCAGTGTTTTATGGGCTTAGTAATCCGTGATCATCGACAACGAAAAGTTATCCTGGTGTGTTAATAAGTTTCTGTTTCTTAAAAAATGGATCCGCGCTGAAGACCTTCTTCAACCCATAGAAAAGCGTGAAGTTTGGGAAGAAGGACGTGATCGGAAAGCCCGTATCAGAAATAACCATTGAAAAATGGGCGTTAATCACAATAAATTGAACTCACCACTTTGGAGCATACTATGAAGAGTTGAACTTCTTGACACACTATACAATTTATTATCCAAATCATTTGTCACCCCCAGCTGTTCATGCATTTTCACTGGAATACATGTAACCTAAAACTGCCCCAGGCTAGAGCACTCCACCTAACGGAGTGGTATTCGGCACCAATTAAACTATTTTATACACTATCACTGGGATGGGGTGTACAATTAATATTAAATAGGACGCCACCAGCTTTTTAATCGAAACGAAGCAATTAAAACAAGAAGCAGAAGGTGGAAAGCTGGAAACACCTTGTAAGAAATTAAATTTACGTTACAAAAAAAATAAATAAAATAAATCTACTTATTCCCGAACACGTTTATCCAATTCAATGATTTTTGAACAATCAATACAAAGAATTAAATAATAATTATTTATTATATTATTAAAAACTCAACATAAATTGAAAATTTCAAAAATTGAACGAAGAGAATACTAATTGTAATTAGCACGCCAAATCCACACGCTGAAATCCAAATCCACTACACACGCTATAGATAATACGGAGGAACTTATCTTAGAGGGCTGAGGATATTTGCAGCTCTTAGCGCGATGGCGGCAAGGTCGGTGCGATGTCTTCGACAGTCTGTGGACCTCGTGCACGGGACAGGAAGTGGACTGAATATTGCCTTAAACTTGCCCTGAACTTGCCTTAAACATACCGGCTGCAGAGCAACCAGACAATCGAAAATTGTTCACCAAAAATTAAAAATAAAATATAAATAACTGTTGCCTTCTATGTGGCAGTTAGAGGAAAGAAAGAGTCCACTCGAAAATTGAAATTTCGAACATCGACAGACAAAAATGGAAGGGGAATTTGATAAAAATTAATGTTTTATTTCGAAGTGGCTAGTGCGACAAGGAAACGGCATGTTTAAAAATTTAGTAGACATTTGAGAGGAAGTGACTAATGAGCCAAAAAATTCACTAAATGAAATAGTTTTTCAGACGAAAAACGTAACAGCTGAACAGCATGTTACATACAAACAAAAATATCTCCAAACAAAAATATTTATATTATGTTTTTAACATACGAAAAAAATGACAGTTAATGCATCATCAATCGGTAGCGTGTAGCGTATTTTAATTCTTATTGAAAAAATGGCGACTGATACCACAGCGCTCAATCTGATCAGCTAACAAAACACGCGTTCAGCAGGAAATTGATGATCGCTTCGGTATCGCTACGTTGTGATGAACGCGACCATTGCCGCGATCGAACAGGTTTCGAAGGTGGCACATTTTTGACATTTTTTGTGGCGCGTCAAAGGAAATTCAGTGACGTTGCCGCTCGAAGAGTAGACAGGTGCTTGTCCTTCTGTAGGCAGTCTAATTTTCGGAAGTTACCAAAACTCATTGGCAGCATTACATGAAACATTGCAACAAACTAACTTTGAAAAACTGGGAAATTGAAAATTTTTGTAGACGTTTCCGATATCGATCATCTCATAATAACCGAAGGTGGCAGTTAAACATTTTTTAGATGTTGAAGACAAATGATATTATTTGTTGGGGTACAGATTAAACTTGGAGCTGATACACATATTTACAACAATCAGTTGGAACCAGGACTTATTTTAACTAGTTGATTTGACCCACTACAACATTGGTCACATTTTTTTCCTAAATCTAAACTAAATTACTGAATATTGCGTAAAATGTCAAATGGCCATTCTAAAAGGTTGCAAGTTCTTTTGTCTTTAAACATATTGCGAGAATATATTTTAATTTAGTCTGAAGAGATTTGAACAAAATACCAACAAAAACTTTCATTTTGTGTAAAAGTTCAGTAGCTTCGTTAATACCTGTGAGAATATTACTTTTTTTATTATACGGTATAAGTAACATTCACTGTTGATTTGCAAAAAACTTTTCCGTACCTAACTATTCACGAATACTACACATCTCACCATACAATTTTCAGGAACTCCAACTAGGATGTAATTGTTCTTTTTGTACGTTTTTTTTATATCCACAGCTTCCATTGTACCTACAATATTAGATATGTTTCATTCATTATGTTTCATTCTTTGTGGTAGGTATAGTTCAATTTCATTAATTTCTTCTGTTCCTATGTGACTTTTACATTTTTCATTTTGTTCTTTATCGCTACTCTTGGTGATTTTTACAATAATGCTTTTTTTCAATTAATATGAATCGCATAGCATTAACTAACAAAGTTTAGCTTAGATGTGGAACTTAACAAAGTACAGCTTATTGATAATTCCAATATTTAATTGCACCATGAGAGGCTTGGTAAATAAAAGCCATTGCTATGCAGAGGCGATGGGGATAACACCAAAAACAAAACAAAAGTTCTGCTAGACTTTGTGGCGGTCGAGCTTTTATGTTAATTTCAATTTTCTCTGCATACTTACCTTAAATAAAGCATATTGGAACAAATAAGGTAGAACGTGTCGCGGAACACGTTTTTTTTTATTGTTAATTTTATTTTTAAATAATTATTCTGCTTGATATTAATAACGACAACAGGTAGACGTTTGAAATAGTTAGCAGAATATTCATTATTATAGATAATGGTACGGTACCCTTCATGAGGGAGTTATCTACTTATAACAGCATCGTATATTTAAAAAGGGAAACCGTAGCATTATACAAATTGGACATTCAAGAACTGTACGTTTACCACAAAAAAGTTAGTGGAAACATAAAATTGAATTGTTAAATTTTTTAATTTGAAGTCAGGTATATTACAGTTTATAGAAATTTTTATTTTCTAGATTTTTTCTTAAGGGGGCGTAGAAAAGATATGCTGTTCTACTCGTATGGATTGTCCATATCGCACCTGAACGTCCTCGTGCGATATGGCCATCATATTCACACTAGTTGCACAAACTACTATATCTATCAAAATATGCCCTTTTACATTTAAAAACAACCTGCCAAATGTCGAATCAATTTATCCATCCATTTTAAAGTTATCGAATTAAAACATACAAGTTTTCAAAATTTCAACACCCTGTATTTCGAAAAGTAAATGTGCTAGACCCCTTAATCCTCATATCATTTTGTCCAATTTTACGAGAGGAATCTACATGCAAACGTTGTAATTACCCTTAACGTTCGAGATGCCTATACCATTTTTTGCGCGATCGTATTGAAATAAATCCCGAATAAAATAATTTAAATTTCTTCAATGAACGAAATGTCAAAAGTGACATTTATACTTCTCCATCAGTTTAAAATATATTTTGTATTTTGGTGAAATTGTTTTTATGTTATTTATTACTTTTTGCGCGATCGATCTTTTTTGTTTGTTTACAGCATCGGTTGTCAGGTCGGTAGGTTGTGTTTACTGGTTTCTAAGTCTAACACGTCGGTAAGTGATTTACTTACCGTTCAGACGTCGGTAAGTAAACTACGTCTTGGCCCTACATACATTTAAGTGGTCCTAAATAATATATTACTTCATTCATTACACAAAAGATACAAAAAAAATAAGAAGATTGATATTTTTTAATGAACAGAATCGAACAGAACAATATATAAAGTGATAAATAGCATGAAAACAGTTTCACCAAAATGCAAATTATATTTTAAACTGATCGAGGAGTATAAATGTCACTTTTGACATTTCGTTCATTTCGAAAAAATTTAAATTATTTTATTCGGAATTCGAATATTTCAATACGATCGCGTGAAAAATGGTATAAGCATTTCGAACGTTAAGGGTAATACCGGTCTCCAGCAAAAACATTGCTGTCGACCGGTAAACAACCCTTACCGTTCTTGATACTTAATATACTATTTCGACGTCTGAACGGTAAGTAAATCACTTACCGACGTGTTAAACTTAGAAATTAGTAAACACAACCAACCGTCCTGAGAACCTATGCTGTAAATAAACAAAAAAGATCAATCGCGCAAAAAAAATTATGGAAATAATAGTGATTCTTTCACTCAATACAAAATACGCGCCTTCGATTGGTTTAAATATAAGAATTGATATCTGAAAACACCATGTTTTCGATTTTGTATTTCGGCACCTGATTGGATATATGCAATTTTCCTATCTGTGTCTTTCGCGTTGTCATTGGTTGTTTTATTCGATATTAAAAGTCTAGTGACTGACAGAAAATGTCAAATTATTAAAGAAACGTCAGAATCATTGTATCAAGAAATAATCTTGACAAATACAACTCGTGTAATCAATGATTATCGAAAATTTCTTCTCTTTTTCGAAACAAATTGTTGTTTTAGGAAACCAAACTCGCGCGTTTCCAAACAACAATTTGTTTCTCAAAATCGAAGAAATTTGTATTTCGATAATTATTAACACACTTGTTGTATTATTATCGATAATTTTTTACTGGATATAGTAACCAATCAAATTACTTAATTTCAAGTCATGTGTCAAATTTCATCCAATCACCGCTGTATTACAGCGATAATACCCTACATGTGGTGTTTTCAGTTTGGTGTTTACTTTTTATTAAACATTCATTAAACGTCAAACTGACAACTGGATTAAAAATGTCGCGAAGATTAGGTATTGCATCTAACGATCCAATTAATTTACCAATTGTACTTTTCACAACTGTAGTTTTAAATAAAAATGAATACTATTTGATTAAAATTGATAAAGTTTGTATTGAAAATTTTTAATCATCAGATTGGCAATCAATTTTTTGAAAGCAACAAAGTGAATAATTATCTTATCGAATACTCCTCCGGTCTTGATAAATACTCAAAATGTTGTCGTAGAGAATCCTTCAAGCGTGTTGCTCAAAGACAAAAGACAAAATTATCTCGGTATTATCAAGACCCTAGGGGTATTACTACTGAAAATGTTTCCGAACAAATTCAAGTAGATCACCAGCACTGCGAATACCAGCTTTGCATAGAATTTTAATATAGCATCGGTGGTTCAGTGGTTGAATGCTCGCTTGCCACGCGGGCGGCCCGGGTTCGATTCTCAGCCGAATTATATGAATCGCTGCTTCGTAAACGAGAGAGAGACTCAGGATAAAGCACACGCACACAAGCAAGGCACATAACGAAGCAACGTAACATAACATAACGTAACGGTCAGATCTTGTGCGTCGCAACCCCCGGGTCGCTCAAACCTAACCTGATGTAAAGTACTAAAGTTCAAAAAAAATTGGCTGGATCATTCAGTAATTACTTAAAAAATTACGAATTTAATTAGTGGATTTTTAACTACGGTCAAATAGCCAAGTGCAAGTAAACAGGAAAAGAGAAGATGGTTTTGGTGATTTGCAGGTAGAGTTGTAACATGCTCTTCAGCTGTTACATTTTCGTCTTAAGACTATGTTATTTAATGAATTTTTGTGGCTCATTAGTATGTTCTTCCGAAATTTCTACTAAATTTCTTAACATGATGTTTTCTTGTCGCATTAGCCACTCCAAAATAAAACATCAATTTTTATCAAAATCCCCTTCCAATTTTGTATGTCGATGTTCGAAATTTCAATTTTCGAGTGAAACTCTTGCTGCCCCTAACCTGCCTCTAACTGCCACATTCAAGACAACATTTCATATATTATTTCTTTTCCATTTTTGGTGAACAATTTTTTATTGTCTGATTGGTAAGTTAAAGTTTATTATTGTATTTTATCTAGGTTATTTTCCAGTGTAGTGCTGACTGCTTATTTATATTTATTGCTTATTTGCTAATTTACATTTTCTTGCATGTTGAAGGAATAAAACAGATCACTGTTGTTGTATTTCAACACGTGGAGTTCGGGTTTTGTATGCGATATAGCATAAGCTCCTTTTTACCTGATCTGCTCTATTTATTCTTTTTGCCTAATATTTTTTCCAGTTTCTTATTCCTCTTTTCTCTTTTTTCCGCAGCTCTGCAGCCGGCAAGTTACAGCTTCAAGGCAAGTTATATTTAAGTTTGTGTCAAGGAATTTTCAAACCAATTTTAATCTAAAGAGCACCAGGCTTGGGCACTCCCTGAGTGCTCCAGCATGGGGCTTTCACGTTACAGAGTATTTGAAAGGACCTAAAAACTAACGACTCCCATGATGATATGAACTGCGAGAACTTGAGTGCACACATTTTCGAATGAAATACTTCTCACTGCTTCTTAATAAAAGTCCCATTGCCATTTCAGAAAGTGAAATATTCATTTTAAAATATTATTTCGCTTAAAATTTATCACGCTCTTGAGGATGAGTAACTATATACTTTCTTGCTTATATAGAAGCTTCGGCTTTCACAGAGTACGCTGTAACGATGCTAAAAAGTAAATATTAATAAAAAATAAAAATGACAAGCAATTCGCATTTGATATATGTATAGGTGATTTTTATTTTAAAAAGAAGCTTTTATGTGCTTCTCCAACAAGTCCAATAGAATTAGTTTCATTTTTATTAGTTACTACAGCTACGTAGAATCCTATAGGGTGTTATGTATTCATGAAATATGTATTGATGTTCAAATGAAAAGCGATTCGGACAGGTCCTTTATTTTCACGTTAGTAGCAGTGGTATATAGTCTTCCCTTTTTGTCTCTTTAGTCGTATAAACGTGGAGCTGTATGGCGTGCTGTTTTTAATTAAAACTCTGTGTTTCATAATTTTAAAACAATTATTTCAATTATGAAAAACAATGGAAATTGTTGTTTTAGAATTATGGAATACATAATATGAATTAAAGAGTTAAAATTAACAAAAACATAATAGAAATTCAATATCTATTATCAGTGGCGGATTAGCGTAGGGGCTAGACGGGGCTTACTCCCCAAGCCCCGCGAAGCTTCGGGGAGCCCCGTGATATGGAAAAATTGTTATGGTGAAGAAAAACTACAGAAAAAAATCTTAATTCCACTATTATTTTTTTATTTTTTTTATTCTGTTATTTAACGTCGGTCTATTTCTGCGACTGAGGCTAATCATCGACGCCGGGAGCACTCTACCCCTAACCGGAAGTTTTGGCGAACCCACTAGTGTTCCAACCAGTGGAAGCGTTCTTTAACGAGCCCAACATCCATGGACTCGGGACCTCGGTTGTACGTCTCCTCCGAAAGACGGCATATCTACATTATACCTCGTGCTCTTTGGTATAATATCTGCGAGCTGTGATATGCTAGTCCGCTGCAGGCTGTACGGTATGGTTTTCCCTGGCATGGTCACCCATCCAAGTACTAACCATGTCCGACCTTTCTTGACTGTGATTATCGCATCAAACGCGTTTCACTACAGTGCTGGGTCGTCACCCTTTTATTTAATTATTGTTAATAAAGCTCGTTGGTGAAGTTTCTGTATTACTTTTTGTTGTTTGTGGTTTTTCTTCGCCCTTAAGTGACCCCCCCTTTATTTAGTCTCGATCCCCGCAGAAGTTGAATCCTCCACTGTCTATTATGTGTTGGGGTTGCCTATACCTGCAACAATGTTTAAAAGGGATGTGATATTGAAGGAGTGTCTAAATGTTTACACCGAGAGAAGGGTTATTTATAGACAAATAAACTGATTTGTTTGACCCCCCTTTGTTTAAAACTAACATCGCTAATTTATTATTAAGAAGCCATATTAACGTGAAAATATTGGGAAATTTTGATATAAAAAAATGATTTATTCGAGTGTAATTTCTTTAATGTAAAGAAATTTGTTCACCTT
>CAJUYG010008117.1:0-10158 GCA_910591675.1 Galerucella calmariensis | reverse complement strand
CCAGGGGATATTCAGCTTATACACAGTCAAAACTTCTTCAAAATTTCGATCTTTGTTTTTTTTGAAAAAAAAAATAGATAATCGTTGGCTTTTTCAACAGATTATTTAAATTGAACAGATTTTGGGATACCGTCTTTATTCTGATTAGTTTTCCACTTAACGTTCAATATTCACAAAAAAGTTGGAGAGACAAGATCATCTGTATCTTCAAGGCATACAAATGCAGCTCCTAGGCATTCAAAAGTCACTCTGTAGCATCCACCGATTGATCTTCTACCAGGGAAATGTGGTACTTGTTTTGACTTCAGTGGTTACTTCAGTAATGGACCAGTTATGACCAGCAGGGCTTTTGCTTCCAGTTTTAAAGGTCCTTCGATAAAGGCTCCTCGAGTTTGCCATAAGCCTGGTATCCCATTTCAATGAATCTTTGCTTTGAGATAGTTCTCTTCGCCAAATCCAATGGGATCTCCGGTCGGGGCTTTGGCATGAGTAGGACTGGAAGTTAGATGTTAGATAGTTGGGTTAATTTGGTTCAGTTGGTTCAGTTAATTCAAAGCTCCACCTCAAACGCGTATCACTCTCCTTGCCCAACGTGAGGTCTTGAAGTCACTACTCCAGAAATAGCACACCAGACCAGATTCTTGTTTGCAAATTTTGCTTCTAGACATAGTAAAATAGTCTTGGTCTTGAATAGCAATAATTTTGTTTCCTGTTGTCACCACAATGCTCTACATCAGCGCCTGTGGATTATTTCAAGCAGAGCGACATTTTTCGAAATTTTGAGTTATTTCTGTCAATTGTTCAATTGGAAAGCTGATTTACGCGAGAAACTTTCAACTATATTTTGCGCAGTTTGTATTACTTCCAAGCAAGAGCATTTTCTGACAAAATCTCTTATACTAAAATGAGATATAATTGCTAATAAAATAAGATGATTCCTAAAATTAGAGGTACATGGATCAATTTTTACCGTGTACTCAGTTACCTCTTGAAATAAACATACTTATATATATTAGGGATAATTCGTTGTATTTCGGAGCTGGATTAACTGTCTGACCCTTTCTTACCCAGTTGAGCATATAATAGATTATTTTGTACAATAATTATTTATATTAATTATACTCTGCTATTAATTCTACATATTAACGAGGTTTTAGGGACAAATGGAAATAAATGCTCTTTTTATTATATTTTAAGGCATCCATAGATGTTAATGAAATATTTTATATCCGCAATTAAATGGAACCAAGCTTTTTAAATCTGTAGTATGACGTGAGCTTAATCGGTTATAATGTCATTGTCTCATTTTTCTTTCAATCGTTACATACCTTTGTTTGAGCTACTTTTCTCATACATTGTTTTGCCTGTGTGTTAATATTGTCAGTAGTTTTCTGGTTGAAATTGAATATTAAATTGATAACTCATTTAATTGCAAATTGAATTTTTTTTTAATCGCAAAAATTCATTGTTTTCAAGCTAACTATTCAAAATTAAAAACTTCTACTTTTCAAATTAAGCTACAAAGAAACATCTCACAATTTAATATTGGAGATATCAAACTTTAAAAAGTATAAAAAAGACTTTAGTAATTCAATTTAATTTCAAAAGCCACCATTAAATTAGAAAGAAACGAATCGGCTATCCAGGAGTAGATGCTTGAGTTTAGACCGAAAGGAAATATTCTTTGTAGCTGGAATTGCTAATCAAAAAGTTGTTAAGAACTCCACTCGAATTGTTAGACGATTGTTCTCCGGCAAAATCTAGGTAATATTATTTCACCAACTTAAGTCCAAACTTCTTTGCAGTTACCTCACACAGGATCAGATTCAGCCATTCAATGACGTAATTGACAGCCTATTTGGTTCATCAGAGAAAAAGTATAAAACATCATTCATAGATCTTTGAAATGAGAACTTTTTGAGTGATTTTCCAAACAGAAACTTGAGTATACAGTTTGTGTGAATGTTTGTCTGTCGTTTAACCCTAGGTCTTCTCATATGCAGTACTTCTTGCCGAAGCATATTCCAGACAATACATGTTCTATGCGTAGTTCAAACAGAACTGACTGGTATCTCAATTGTCACGAAAGAACTAACCAAAAAAGGAATTTCCGGAAAAAACATAACAATCTGCACTGACAGTAGAGAAGCCCTATTAGCCTTGAACAGACAACGTGTTATATTGGGGCTAGAACTAGAGGGTCAACAAGATTTAGCCAACGCCTCGGCAGATAACAATATTATTCTGAGGTGAGTTGAAGGGCACGACAGAAGTGAGGGTACCCGCATTGCCGATTCTCCAGCCAGGGAAGCGGCTGGACTGAACATTTTAGGACCCAGTGACACCTACGGCCTGACGACTTCGACAATTACGGAACTAGCCAAACGTTACGCCCACCCACTTATTATTATGGGACCAATTTATAATACAAACTATGAATTGGCTTCTGATTAATGTTTATTTTCAAGCACTATATTTTATTATAATTAATAATTAATGTGGGTATTAACAAAGGGGGAAGATGGTAGATTTCCAAGCTTTTCAATTGGATAGTTTCGAGAATATGGTAAGTCACATGTTACTCAAACAAATGGTTTTCCATTTATTATCAATTTAATTTTGTTTCTCTGAGTGTGGAATCCATAAATGGACAGAACGAAGGCAGAGTTCTGAAACAAAATTGTACTTCACTTCATTTGATCGGTTGATTGACGAATATATTTGTAGATATTAGGAAAGATAAAAAGGTAGAACGTAGCGGGACACACGGTGGGAACTTTAGTTCCTTTTAAGCAAAAGTTATGTAATACATCTGACGTTATAGATAAACGATTTGCATATTCTTTGGTGGTTGAGTAGTAAGCATACCAGACTCTCACGCAGTAGACCCGGGTTCGATTCCCCGTGAGGAAGTTTTTTTTATTGTTAATTTTATTTTCAAATAATTATTCTGGTTGTTATTAATAACGACAACAGGTAGACGTTTGAAATATTTAGCAGAATATTCATTATTATAGATAATGGTACGGTACCCTGCACGAGGGAGTCCGACTGGCAACATCTACTTATAACAGCATCGTATATTTAAAAAAGGAAACCGTAGCATTATACAAATTGGACATTCAAGAACTGTACGTTTATCACAAAATTAGTGGAAACATAAAATTGAATTGTAAAATGTTCAATTTGAAGTTATATTACAGTTTATAGATATTTTTATTTTCTAGATTTTTTCTTAAGTGGGTCGTAAAAAAAATATGCTGCTCGACTCGTGTGGATTGTCCATATCGCACTTGAACGATTGAGCACTCCGCCTACGGCGTCGTGCTCAAACTTCGTCCTCGTGCGATATGGCCATCATATCCACACTAGTTGCACAAACTACAATTTCTTTCAAAATATGCCCTTTTACATTTAAAAACAACCTGCCAAATGACAAATCAATTTATCCATCCATTCTAAAGTTATCGAATTAAAACATTCAAGCTTTCAAAATTTCAACACCCTGTATTTCGGAAAGTAAATGTGCTAGACCCCTTAATCGCGTAAAAAAAATTATGGAAATAATAGTAAAAATTTATCAGAACAAATTCAAGTAGATCACCAGCACTGCGAATATCAGCTTTGCATAGAATTTTAATATAGCATAGGTGGTTCAGTGGTAGAATGCTCGCATTGCACGCGGGCGGCCCGGGTTCGAATCCGGGCAGGAGCATATTTATTATTATGAATCGCTGCTTCGTAAACGAGAGAGAGACTAAGGAGGCACAAGCACGCAAGCAAGGCACATAACGAAGCAATGTAACATAACGTAGCGTAACGTAACGCGTAACGGTCAGATCTTTTGCGTCGTGACCCCTGGTCGCTCAAACATAACCTGGCGTAAAGAACTAAAGTTCCAAAAAATGATCTATGAATGACCGTCTAACAAAGTATTGGGGTAGTCACAATTCTGTGACAATGATATTTCCCTACTATGAATTGTGGAATGAAAAAAAAAATAATACACATGATATTATCGTGAGGAATTTTAAGTATAAGTCTTTGATTGATTAATTAATAACGAATTAATGATAAAGCCAATTAAAATATTCTCGTTCTGGTGCCCGATTCATTTATTTTTCTTATTTATATCTCAACTGGTTATCCGGAAATTCTTCCACACCATTTTACATTCTTAACAAATTCTTCAACACTTTTTTCTAATAATTTTCAATCCTATCCGTGAAATATTTCTACGCCTCATTTAATTTTTTAATTAAAACTTTTTGATACTTGACTTGTTTATAAAGACAAACTTTTAATAGAAAATATGGATTGATCTGAGTAGATTTGTGCATCTGACATCGAATGTTTTCGTTTAATTCAGATCAGAAGTTGAATTATTTTCCTTTGAATTGCGCTGGGGATCAATCATTCATTCACATGTTTTCATTTCGTCGTTATGTAGTTTCTGCTTGTTCGAGTTTGGTTTGCATTCAAATCTTGTAATGGTGAATAGCACTTATCGAAAATATTAATTATTTCCTTTTATTGAAGAACTGTTTGCAGCACTCCGTTCATCTAGTTAAGTATGTTTTTAGTTTGAAATTTGTTCCATTCTGCTCTTGATGAAACCTTCATTTTTATCGAAATCCCCTCCATTTTTGTCTTCGGATATTTCAATTTGTCGATCTCTACCGCCAATATGGCAACTAATCCAGTCATTATATACATTTAAAAGTGAAAATGAAATGAGAAAGCCAAATTTTGGATATCACGTGGGGGGTGGCTAGAAAAGCTTAAGTTCAAATTGTCGACCAAAATAACCTTGTGCAATTTCCGCCATCTTAAAAAAACCCTTAAATTCAGTTTTTTCATCATAACTCGGTTCCCCGTTGAGATACGAAATTTTTTATGGAATACTTTTTTGTTGCTCTTCTTGCGATCTACAATTAAGGTCCCATGCAATTTTCACGTATCGATCGTCGTTTTCGATATATCGATCAAAAATATCAAAAATTTTGGGAGAATTTTTTTTTCGCTATTTACTTCTTTCTGGTGAAAGATATCGAAAAATGTTTGAGATAAAACTTGTAGAGCGTGTCCAGACCTACAAATTCGTTTTTTCAATTCTCATTTCCGACAAAAATTACGACCTCTAGCGCGCCACAAAGTCAGTGAAACTGTGCCCGGTTTTCATTTAGCCGCTCGCTCGGTTGTATCCACGCGTCAAAATGGATGGAAAATGGTTCAGGAAATTATTGCAATACAAAAAAAATTTATAAACCAGCCAAATTAGAAATCAAATACATAAAATTTATCGATGAAATAATTTTTATGCAGCAAACATAATGATTACAAGTGGTAATTTTTTTCACACGTTTTTCGTCGTTAGGATGGTCCTGGCTGTTCAAGTTCCTCCTCCGTAGACCCTTCGAGTCGTGAAACCTCTTCAATCGCAAGAAATGATGTTGTGACGGTCGAAAAATCGTAATCATCGTCATCGACGTGATCGTCGTTGAATAAAATTTCGACTCTGGCGACATTGTCACATGTCTGTCCACTGCAGTGCAGGCAAATAACGGAGCAATGGATTCCTGCTTTCCTGCAGCCACAAGCAGCTCCACACTTTCTTTTGCATTTGCACGAAATGAGTTTCAAAAGTTCAGGTGGAGCGGGTGCGGCTGTGGTGCAAATTGGTTCGAGCCCGTTATTTGTTTGTCGCCAACCCCATTCTTGAGGATCTTTAAAAATTCCGAGCCACGTTTGTACTTGTAAATATGTCCGGAAAACGTGTTGGCGGACTGCACTTTCCGTTGGTGGGAGCAGTGAAAGATTATTCGTCTTGCTTGTCGTCTTTGATTTTGCGAAGCGATGGAGTCGCAAAATATCCATCGTCGTGTCCTCTTTACGACCACCATAAAGAGCGATAAGGAACAGCTTTCCCGCGTAAGCTAGCATCTCCGGATCGACCTTTTCTTGCTTGAATAATTCTACCGATGACCGGAGGTTCGGATTCTTCTCGAGGGTGCTGATGAACTTCGACTTTCCAATGTTATAAAAAGATGACGTGGTGTCACAACCGCTGAAAGCATGGATGAAAAGAATGTTCTCAAGAACAGACTTATCATGCTTGAAACAATTGGGAGAGTACACTTTTGCCGGTGTTTTGCCTTTGGCTGGTTTGTGGAAGAAAATTTTTTTTTCTCCATTGCAAGTCCGCAAATTAGGACCAAAAGATCGATATCTTCGCAAACGATTTCCACAGAGTCGTGGAGCGATGCTTCTTTAATTGCTGTGGTTACGATGAGAGTGTCAGCGTCCTCAAAAGCCTGTTCTACTTTTATCCCGGTATTTGCAAAATAACGGCGAAGCATTTGTATCAAATTGTGCTTATTTTGGTCCCTTGCAAGAAACTTCTGGCTAACTTTCGGAGTAGTAGTTTCGTCGAACGTGAACTCTGGCGATTGGTTCTTCCTTGAACGGCGTGCCCTTTCCGAAGTTTTGGTTCCTGTTCCGGCACGAACACGAAAAAAGGGTCTTTTATACCTGACCCACGCCCAAACTCTAACAGTCGCATAGTCACGTGCTCCATGGCAAGACGCGTCGGGCGCGCTGGGGCCGACTTTGTGGCGCACTGGAGGTCGTAATTTTTGTCGGAAATGAGAAATAAAAAAACGAATTTGTAGGTCTGGACACGCTCTACAAGTTTTATTTCAAACATTTTTTGATATCTTCCACCAGAAAAAAGTAAATAGCGCAAAAAAAATTCTCCCCAAATTTTTGATATTTTTGATCGATATCTCGAAAACGACGACCGATACGTGAAAAATGCGCGGGACCTTAATTGTAGATCGCAAAAAGAGCAACAACGTATCTCAATGGGGAACCAAGTTATGATGAAAAAACTGAATTTAAGGGTTTTTCCAAGATGGCGGAAATTGCACAAGGTTATTTTGGTCGACAATTTGAACTTAAGCTTTTCTTGCCATCCCCCACGTTATATCCAAAATTTGGCTTTTTCGGTTCACTTTCATTTATTTCCCGATTTTTCCGACGTAATGACTGGACTAAACAACCAAATTGTTTTCAAATCAATTGAGTGGTTGAGAATTGTTCATTATCTGGTTGCTCTGCAGACGGACAGCACTACATCAAGTTCAAGTTTAAGAGAAGTTTTTTGGTGACATCTTCATTTTTTTCTTCCTCAACTATTCTTGTGGACATGTCGTGAGATCTGTGTATAATATTGGGCTCAGGACCCAAACACATAATATATTGGATATACAGTGTGAAAACCACTTATGAAATAAAACTCATTATTTCAGAAAATTATAAAAAATGCCGAGACACGTCAACTTTTGAGTTGAGTTGTGCGTTATGTAAATATAAATTTAAATGTACAGGGTGATTCAAGCAAGTATGCCATAGTCGCTGTTGTTTTTTTAATAAAACACCCTGTATATTTGCATATTTTTGAAATCCTCTTAATGAACCGATTCCAACAAACTAAATGATGTATGAACAATTATGAATTATACAGGGTGAAATTTTAAAATTAATAATTTATTACACTTGAAATATTGGTACTTTTTTAAATTAGCTAAATATGGATTTATCAAAAATCTAAACTAACTAATTATTGGACGTATTTGTATATTATGTTGTTATATTTTGACTTACTAGGTACAAGTCTAGAAGAAAAGAAGAAGTCATTTTTTCTGACATTAAAAATTGGGTTATGTTAACGACCACGTTGAGATTGAATATAGTTTTATTTTATTTTTGATAATCTCTCATTTTCATTGTAAAACAGAAAATAGTATTTCTTTACTCTATTAAAGGTGTTAAACATTGAAGTGCAAGTTATTACCTAACCTACAGGTTATGGGCCCAGACACCAGTGGATAATATATAAAAAGAAATTTCAATACTATTTTGAGTAAAAAAAAAAACTGTACGAGAAAAACACTCTGCCAGAAAGTAGTTTTTATTTGAGGTACAACTGTAGAAAATCAAAAGTAATGGAAGGTCAAAATACAATAAATAAATTGAACGAGACAAACTATCAATTATGGAGACATCAAATGAAATTGATGCTAAAAGCCAAAAAGTGTTGGTATACCATTGAAACAGTATTTCCAGAAATAGATGATACAAACCGAAAGGAAGTAGAAACCTATAATGAAAAAAGTGCAATCGCTGCATCTATGATTTTAGGAGCAATTGAAGCCAGTCAAGCACAACAAGTCATAAACCTCGATGAATCAAGAGATATCTGGAACAAACTTAAAGAAATTCATGAAGGAAAAGTATCATCAAGAAGAGTTGATTTAAGACTTGAGTTAAGCTCAATTAAAAAATTAGATACTGAAAATATTGAAAAATACTTAGCTAGAGCTCAATTTCTAAAACACCAACTTGAACAATGTAACACAAAAATTGAAAATGAAGAATACATTGGTTTACTATTGAACGGTTTACCAAGATCTTTTAACACTATCAGAATCCAGATGAAGACTACAGGACTAGACAAAATGTCGTTTGAAGAATTTAGAAATGGATTAAAAGCACAAGAAGAAGAACTAAATTTAACTGAAGCGGAAGTTAAATTAGAAGCTGCTTGTATATCAAAAAGAAACTCTGAAAACACACAGCCTAGACAGAAATCAAATGTTATTTGCTGGGTGTGCAATAAAAGAGGTCACTATGCTAAGAACTGTTTTCATAGAGCCGATAGAAAAGCTGCTAAAGAAAATGAACAAGTTGAACAGCTAAACTCAGCAAGCAAATGTGAGTGCAGCCATGAAAATGCTATGCAAGTAACATCAAAGAACAGTAGCCTTAATTCAACCAAATGGTTCTTAGATTCTGGTGCAACAAGTCATATGACTTATGATAAATCCATCTTTATTAGCTCAACTCCTATTGAAAGTACTGAAGTGAAATTAGCAGATGGGAAATTTATAAAAGTACATAGCAGTGGAACTATTAGAGTCAAAATAACTAATGAAAATTGTTACTTTAAATACATCAATATCACAGATGTGC
The DNA here is from genome assembly GCA_910591675.1 of Galerucella calmariensis. Lineage (NCBI taxonomy): Eukaryota > Metazoa > Arthropoda > Insecta > Coleoptera > Chrysomelidae > Galerucella > Galerucella calmariensis. The sequence continues at coordinate 1,125 of CAJUYG010008117.1, read as the reverse complement.
TATTTGTACCAAATATAACAGAAAATTTATTATCAATAAGTGCATTTGAGAAGAAAGGCTTTAAAATCAAGTTTGAAAATGGAAACTGTTCAATTGAAAAGGGTGATGGAACACTTATGATGACAGGCAAAAGAAATGATAATTTATATGAAGCAGACATAGTGTGCGAAAAAGAATTTGAAAAAGTAAATTTAAGTGCTGAATTATGGCATAGACGTTTTGGGCATCAAAACTTCCAAACACTAAATAAAATGAAATCAGAAAATATAGTGTCGGGACTAAAATTTCACAATAAAGAACTACCTAAGTGTGAAGACTGTATAACTGGTAAAGCAGTAAAAAGGTCATTTATTTCTCATGATGAAATTAAAACAAATGACATCCTAGAATTAGTGCACATGGACTTATGTGGACCTATACAGGAACCTTCAATAGCTGGTTCACTATATATGTATTTACTAGTGGATGATTTTTCACGAAAACTATTTGTGTATTTCCTAAAATCAAAAGCAGAAACGGTTACAAAATTTAAAATATTTAAAAGTGAAGTTGAAAACCAAACGGGTAAGAAAATAAAACATATAAGATCAGACAATGGAGGTGAGTTCATTAACCAAGAATTTAAACAATGTCTACAAGAAAGCAGTATAATTCATGAATTAACAGCTCCTTATAATCCTCAAGAAAATGGTGTCTCTGAACGAAATAATAGAACAATTATACAAATGGTGAGGTGTATGTTGAATGACTCAAATTTGCCATTAAAGTTTTGGGCAGAAGCTGCATATTATGCAGTTTACCTTAAAAACAGGACATACACAAAGAAAATAAACACTACCCCTGATGAAATATTTTTTAAATCAAAACCAGATGTTGAACATATTAAAGTGTTTGGAAGCCTAACCTATTACTTGATCCAAAAACAAAACAGAAAGAAGTTGGATAAAGTATCCAAAACAGCAATATTTCTAGGTTATGATCACTTGACCAAACATTATAGACTATTCTGTGTACAAAGAAATACAGTAATCATAGTCAGGGATGCAGAAGTACTGGAAAATAAAAAGGGATTCAACTCACTAGAAGAAAAGGATACAAAATATAATTATTTCCAAATAACCTATG
>CAJUYG010008116.1:0-10158 GCA_910591675.1 Galerucella calmariensis | reverse complement strand
GCAGAAGTTTGTGTGTTGCAGGAAACAGGAAATACTAATGTTTCTTAAAAAAAAACTTGATGCTGGTTTTTTCCCAGTATCGAAAAGTGCAACATATTTTATATCTTAATATAGCTATTAACTTTATCGCTTCCACAAAGGACTAAAAGGAAATATACTGATAGCTGACCAAGTTATATTCTACAACTCAATCGAGTCAACAGATGTCGCCATATATTAGAATCGTTTGGAACTAACAAATAAAGACAAATAAGAAAATAAAACGATATTGTGATTATAATTTGAGATGTAAGCTATCCTATCTTTCAAGTTGGATCAAACTGCACACGGTATACAAATTTGATCAAACTCGGTTAAGTAGTTTAGGAGTCTATTTCGGACAAACATGTGACACCTAATTTATATATATTAAGATAGTATAATCTGGGTGAATATTTTGCGAAAAATAGCTTCAAATTTTTCTCTCGCTATTATTGTTGTTAAAAAAATGTTATCCCATATAAAATTAAGGAAGGGTAACCCTTAAAATACCATAAAAATGCATTGTTCCACTTACAAAATCAGCTAGGCCTGCGGACACCTGGATATACAAGTACCATACATTCTATATAAAATTCTATACGATCGTATCATTAATATTTCTATTAAAAGTTTATGATCCAGCTTGTTTCCTCACCGAATTTAATGTTAAACAATGGTTTATTATTTCAGAAAACAATAGAACTGCTATTTTTAGGTGTGTAAACTTTAAATAATATTACGAGAATGATGAGAAAAATATATCAACTACAAAATTTGGAATAGTTACCTTCTACTTCACTGAAAAGCTAAAAAAATGGTATATAAGTAACAGCCTATACCTTAATCAAACTTATATAACTCTTTAAGAAATGTCAACAGGTATAATTATAGAATTCGGTCGCTTTTTGGTCCTCCCCATATGTGCCTGTTCGCTTAAGTTCTTTTAACTTTCAAATTTTCTTCTTGCTCTAGTATTTTTTATCAATTTTCAAAGAAAAATTTCTCAAATTTACGGCCGTTTTCATAACTAACTCAACACTACTTTGAAAATCGATTTCATAACAGTCTTTATAACTTCAAGTGGACTTCAAGTTGAAGTGGACACAATTGTCACTTAAGGCGACTTTAACCTCAAAATTTAAGACAGTTTTCAGTTCGTTGTGTCAATATTGTGGACAAATTCTCTTGAGAAGGAAAAAGATACCGAATTATCAGCCTTTGAGGATAGCAACAACAAGCTACAGAGCGTTGATTTACCTATATGATTTTCACATAAACGTGTCCATATCTTTTGAAAGACTCTGTATAACGTGGCAAAACCTGATATCAAAAACTTCAAAAAAATGTAACCAATCCGAATTCGGTAAAATATACAGGGGTTCCCATTTGAAAAATCATATGTTTGGTTTGTAACGGAGTTATGCAGCAGTTCGATATGATTTCAAAATATGGATCGATTTATATTTTTCAGCTATTTTCCCCAAATTCAATTCTTCTTTTGTTGTAAAATTTGTACCTCTAACTCTTTTTCTATTTACTCCACCCATAATACTTATTTCAAGTTGAAAATCAGAAAAAAGCATAAACACTAATATAAAAATATAATACGAACATAAACATAACCCTACTTCAATTGAAAAAATCTCGAAACTTTCATAGTCACTGATACCAACTTCTCTTGATAAACGTAAAATCACACTTTACTTAAAGGAACAGAACAGAAATGTTATGAAGATCATTCAACTTTATGTGAAGTTAAAGTTCACTTTAGCTAAAGTGAACTTCAAGCATTTGTTATGAAAACGGCCGTTAGCGATCCAAAGTTAATTTTGGTTATCTCTACTTTATAGTATTAATGTTTTTTTTCTCAATAGATCAGTTCTTCATAAAGATTTTGTTGTAATTTCAATGTAATATTCACAATTTTCAACATCTGTCTCAAAAAATGGATGATTATTTTGTAAATTGTAACTTATTTTGTGCCAAAATTCATAAATAATTTCGTAAATTATTGATCAGCGTTAATTTATCTTATGCTGGAAACTTTGTTCGAGTAACAAAATAGAAAAAAAAATAGGAATAAGTATTCTACATGATGGGGAAGAGGATCGAATCTCTTAAAAATACAAAAGTTTTATATCCAGGTGTTTGCCGACGGCCGGAAGCGAGGAAAAGTAGAAGGAAAAGAATGAAGGCAAAGTTTTGTTTTAGTTATTTGTGCTTTTATCAAGAAAGTTGAGTAAGAAGTGCCCCGGGAACGGCCATCAAACTTTGATAAGTTTTCCCGTTAGAGAATGAAGAGCTACACGTTCTGGACGCCGGTCATTTTTCTTTCCGTTTTCTAATCTACGCAGTTGTCCGATGTTTTTCTTGATTATTTTTCTCTTTCTTTTCCCATCGATGAAGCTCTTGATAGAGATTCTATTGCGATCTTTTTTTTTCCCAACGTGAAAAAAAATTCAATATTTATTTTAGGACATTCATTAAGGATCTTTGGGAAAAAGACAATAGATACCAAGAATATAGCTAAATGGTGCTCAAACAAGAGTTATACAGGGTGATCATACATTCACAAAACATGTTGACAACGATAAGCTACTAATTTATAGACGAGTCAAATTAGCTTACTTTGAAGCGAAAAAAAAACAAAACTGTTAACAGTATGGGAACAGTTGGAAATGGTGGAGAGGCGTATAATAAACGTAAAAAAAATAAATGCGTGAGCAGGGGTGTTTCCAGATATATTGGGGGGGTGAGAAGGGGTGGAATTTTGGATTATTACGATTTCCGGCGAAAGTTGACGTCGGAGAAAAAAGTGTACAACATAAAAGTGGTAGATCATAAAGAGGTCTACAACTTTTGTATCAATGATTTTTTCATATAACATCAAGATCTCCAAAAAAATGCGAAAAACCGCTTTTATCGTTTTTTATTTTTCATTCACACAATAATAATTGTATCATGACGAAACTTGGTGGAAGTATACCTTTTTGTGTCCGAAAAGCCCACAAATTTTTCCAGATAAAAATATCAAGACCGAGATAATCTCTTTCTCCGACCTTTCTCCGATTTTCTCATATAACCTCAAAATGTCTGAGAAAAATGCGAAAAGCCGCCTTTATCTTTTTTTATTTTTCATATACACAATAATAATTTTACTTTAACGTTTTACGTTTTTGTGTCCGAAAAGTCCACAATTGTTTCATATGAAAATATCAAGATACTTCCAAGATAAGGAAAAGGAGCAGCCGGGCCTTTGCTTAATCACTGAAAATCAATTATCAAAAGAATACTGAGCGAGCGATATTGAAGAAGAAGAAGATAATAAAATTACAAATAGAAGCAATATTGAAGAAATAGATGATCAATTTACAAACGTATTTAAAAAACCTCGATTATTCTAGTTTCATCAATTTACTAATTGTTTATATATAATATATAATAGTTTTACATCAAATAATAACACTAAGGATCTTTTTATTTTCCGGTAAAATTGAATAGTGCAATTGGTTTTTAAGAATTATTTGAAAATGCAAACAAATTATTAACATTCAGTTAAAAAAAAGATACCTAGTTGCACAATTCAATTTTTGATTTTTCCAATTTTTCAACATGTTTCTAAATGGGGACTGCATTATCTTATTATTTCACGAGAAAGCATAATTCAAGACCAAAAAATGAATTTTAATTTGAAAAATATTTTTTTGGGTCGGAGAAAGAGATTATCTCGGAAGTCTTGATATTTTTATCTGGAAAAATTTGTGGGCTTTTCGGACACAAAAAGGTATACTTCCACCAAGTTTCGTCATGATACAATTATTATTGTGTGAATGAAAAATAAAAAACGATAAAAGCGGTTTTTCGCATTTTTTTGGAGATCTTGTGGTTATATGAAAAAATCATTGGTACAAAAGTTGTAGACCTTTTTATGATCTACCACTTTTCTGTTGTACACTTTCCTCTCCGACGTCAACTTTCACCGTAAATCGCAATAATACAAAATTCCACCCCCCAAAAATACCTGGAAACACCCCTGCTCACGCATTTATTTTTTTTACGTTTATTATACGCCTATTTACCATTTCCAACTGTTCTCATTCTGTTAACAATTTTCTATTTGGCTGGTCTATTAAACCTATTTTCACATTTATAAGAACACTCTCTATATTCACTCAAATTCAAATTTCTCCAAATCCTCGTTAACACAATAAAAAGTTATAGCAGGTATGTAAAAAGTTATGATAATTTTCACAAATAAATAGCTTGTATTGGAAATAAAAAATACGAAAGACTAGTCAATATAGAAAAATAGGAATATTGCTGAAAAGGAAAATTCGTTTTTCTTACTGAAAATAAATTTTCAATTAATCCATCCATGGAATGATGTGCGAGAGGCGAAACGATGTAAGCATCAAAAGAAAAAAAATTTGGGGTTGATGATGGTGTATGTGTTTAGGCGCCGTGAATTGAACATGAACACCTGAATGCCACATGAAAGCAAAGCTTTTCAAAGCCAAATTAATTCTGTCAGATACAGAAAATCGGCAGTGTAGAGACATACAGGAATGGGCTCTTCTGCAAATCATGATTTTATTAATAGATGGCGTATCAGGTGAACGTCTACTGGATTTCGTTCTCAGAACGTCAGTTCCAGATTTCTCCATTTTTAAATTATTCTTTCCCCGAGGGAATTAAAAATATGTCTGTTTTTACAGGCAGGCTATTAGTGATGAAGAATTTTCAAATTAAAGTGTCTTATAAAAATGAACCTTTTAAAAATACAGAGCTTTCTGTTAAACTAATTCTTGTAGTTGGTACACTAGAGCAAGCATAATATTCAATACCAATGAATCTCCAGGTACTCTGGAAATACTCGGAATCCTTCATTTTCTATAAGTAATTTTTACACGAGATGCTCAAGCTGGAATCTTTACTTGATAAACTAGAGTTCTACGGCTCTTCTGTATCTGTATCTGTAATCTGTAGAGTAGGGAGGGTGAGTGTGGACTCACAGCACTTAGGCCACATGTGACCCATTGTACATCCTCCCGAGGAGTTGTCCTCCTAGGTCCTAGGTCATCGTCTATCCTGTCCTTCTCAGGAAGGTGGAGAGGTCACTGGGAGACAGACAGTTATGTTGTAACCACGCTGGTATTGTTTCCCATTTCCCACTTAATCCTTAGGCTTACAATGCTCTCGAGTAAACTTCTTTCATTTTTGAGCCATCTGTATCTATGTATATTGCATTTGCAGCATCTCACTTTGTGTTCTGTTTTATTTGTAATTTGTAGGCTTTGTTAAACACAATCTATGGTTCTTGAAACATTTTTTGATCGCAGAATTACATTAATGTAAAATAAAACACAAAAAATATAAATTATAAACTCGTTATTTAATTTTAATATTTTCATATTCTACCTTGAATTAGTGTAAAGAAATTCACGTCCATTTGATTAATTAAGAAAATATCTAACTGTATACCCAGCATCTTAACCACCTCAAATAAATATAGCCCTCATTCTTTTATTTTTTTTTTCACCCCCCAATGACCCTTTCTCTCATCAATGGATCTTTCTGTATCTCCCATTTCCTATATTCATTTTCTTTATCTTATTTATGTTGGAGTTTCGCCCACTCTCCTTGTCAATATCCGGTTCTCTGTTTTGAGATCACTCCAGGGTTCATACCAATACAGGTTAAGACCGACAAATATAAAATTTCACTCAACTTTCATAGGAATAAAGTTAAATAGATTTATTATAAAATCTCATATTCAAAAAACCCCTGATAATGGAAAAAGCACAACTACTAATCATAATTATTCAATAGTTACAGTGTGTCTCATTTAAGATGAAGACACTCCCATATTTTCGCTGTTTGAAGAATTACAGATTCGGATTTTTGTAGTCATACAGATTGATGGGCTACATTTCTTGAAATAGGCAACTGAAATCTGAACTTAAATCAGTCAAATTTGGATACCAATGTTAGAAAGAAAAATGTCCAATAATCAATTACCTGCGTTATCAGGATAGCATCATAAGTTTTTATCCAGGTTTTCTTATGATTTATCATTGGGATAGTTGTTAATCGATACACACTTCAATACAAAAAATCACCAAACTTAGTCATACATATTTTGAAAACAAAAATAATCATACACAAAAAAGTAACAACAAACAAACGCGTTTTATTAACAACATTTCCAAAATAAGCGAAAAAAAGCGCTATCCCAATAAAAACCGTTCCTGGAACGTGCACTTCACTGGATTTCATTTTTAGTAGACTATCATATCTTTGGAATGTCATTAAATAAAATATTTTATTTCACATTTTACCATAGATGTGATCTTCATCTCAAATGCGACACACTGTATAAACTTTTAACCTCGGGGAAAGAAATTATAATCTAAATTCAATTTGGGTTATATTTACTAAGTTTATTATATCATAATAATTTTGTGAATATTATAAAAACCCGTATTAACCTCTCATGTATATGAACCCTAAGACCTTTCTTCCCTTATCTGCCAAAATTGAATTTCGGTTATTTAACCATACTTTGGTAACTACTTGAAAGTAGAAACACGTTTCGCGTACAAACATAAACGCCAATATCTCGGACATGCCAGAGAAAATTGAAGTTAACCCCATTCGAAATTACCGACAAGAAAAACTGTAACATTATTAGAGAAAACTTAACAGATCATCGTAAAATTCAGCTTAGCAAACCCTCGGGATCGTTCTGAGCTAGACGTGTTTGAAAGTATGAAAAAAATCACTGACAGACTAAAACTCCACCGTCTATAATGTTTATTTTGACATTTTTTTGGATAACTGCTATAACACAGAATACACTAGCCAAACAAGAAACGAAATCAGCGTCAATCCTTTGATGTTTGGGGCAAAATTTCGTGACCTTCAAACTGACGTTGACAGATAACGGATCAAGTTACACTGAGAAAATTGTTCAAAAAATGTAATCTAAATGTTAACTACACGCAAAAAAGTGAAACCAAAGAATCTCAAATAATAATTGTTTATTTTTATGACTTGTTTCGACAAAGTTTTAAGTTGTTAAACTCAATTTATGAATTGTTTAAGTTAATTTAACAGCTTAACAAATACTGTGAAAAATATTATAAATATAAGTTTTAGCTTCTGTTTTTGGAGTACCATCCATTATTAAAAATAATGAGCTATTGTTTAACCAAATGATTCTTATTCTCTATATTGTTATCGAAATTATATGTGTAAGTTTGTAAACTCCTGAACAAAATTAACGCACCACTTTAATTATTCTAAATATTCACAATATAAACACAAAATAAAACTTAGTTAAATTGAAACAATAATGAATACCTAAAAATTAGTCTTTCTTTAAAAATTTGTTTTTGCTGAAAATGGATAATTAAGCTATCATACTTTCAAATTGAAAAAAGAAAAAAGAATATGTGAAACACAATAAATGAATTTTGGTGAACCCTAATACCGTGTACCTAGGGCCTCCTCTACTTCTTATTACCGCATTCATGCGTCGAGGCATGCTTGATATTAAATGTTCAACAAACGCTTGCGGAATAATCTCCCATTCTTCAATAACGGCCTCTATAAGTTGGTTGTGGTTAACAACAGGAGGTCTAAGACTTCGAATCTTCTTTTTGAGATAGTCCCATAGATGCTCTATAGGATTCATGTCCGGACTGTTAGGTGGCCACTCTAATAAAGGGATATTAACTTCATTTAGGTAACCAATAACCTGTCTTGCCACGTGGGGACGAGCGTTGTCCTGCATGAATAAAAAATTAGGCCCAACAAATGGAGCAAAAGGCATTACATGTTCGACAATAATGTTATCTAAGTAATATTGGGCATTCATAGACCTCGTACGTATAGGGACTAATTCCGTACGAGCATCGAAGCAAATTCCTCCCCAAAACATTTTAGAGCCACCACCAAAAGGTACTTCAGGAGAGATATTACAGCTAGCAAACCTTTCTCCTCGTCTTCGCCAGACACGCTCACGTCCATCTGGAGCTTTAAGGCTAACTCTGGTTTCATCGGAGAACATAACCCGTTTCCAATCATTGATGGTCCAATTGTGATGTAGTCTTGCAAAATTCAATCTCTGAACTTTGTGTTCTCTGGTAAGCAAGGGCTTTTTGGCTGGCCTTCTATTGCTCAATTCTGCTTCATGTAAACGTCTTCTAACCGTTCGAGATGATATAGCGACGTTGCGAACATCCGCTAATTCATTTTTTAAGAGATTGCTGGTAATTTTCCTGTCTCTGAGAGCACGTTGTCTCAAAAAACGATCATCAATTTGATTAGTGCAACGTTTTCGCCCTTGTACTGTTCTTCGAAGGTACGAGCCTGTTTCATTATGACGTCTCACTACGCGACTGATACTGGAATGATGTCTTCCTAATAAACCAGCAACATGTCGCATTGAATATCCTTCATCCAGAAGAGTCGATGCTCGCACTGCCTCCTCTATTGACAAATTTCTTTGGCGGTTCATTTTTCTTACTTGTTTTACTGCAAATGAACTTCCAAACATGCATATGATAAAAACAATCACAAACAAACGCTTGCTTCTTACAGAAATTTTGTTTTAATCAACACTTTTTAAAAAAAAATTTACACAGATTTACTCTAAAACGAAGTTTAATATGAATTACTGTCAAAACAAGGTAATATGTGACACTAGCTAGTTTAAATAACATCTGTCAGTATCAAACACGGTCCATAGCCTACTTGTCGTACACTAAGTTAACAATAAATAAAGATTATTGAGAAAAATATGAGTGGTGCGCTAATTTTGTCCAGGAGTTTATTTATGTAGCACTATTATTATAATCTGGGATAGGGTGAGTCTAAAAACCAATACAATAATAATAGATTATATATTTATAATATCAGTTTACAATAGAAAGAATTTCAGTAAATGATGATATAAAATTACAATAAGTATGGTGCTTGAATATAGAATTTTTATTATTTATATATTTAAAAGTTACACTTCACCAGATTCTGAATTAAATTTTACACCCAGAAAAAATGTACTGATATCTGTGACAACGAAGTTATAAAAAAGAACCGACAGTAAACTTTTCTCCATAGATATCGAAATTTTGTTGTGTTTTTCAATTATTATCATCTATCACTTGAATGACGGCCACGAATTGCACAAGTTTTTGGCGCCATAACTAATAAATGTAATTTTGTAAACAAATTGTATCGATCAAAACACAAAAAAATATGTAAATAATCAAAAAGCTTGCAACAAAGAAAATTCTTCGGTAAACAATAAAATCACATGTCACTGACAGATAACGGGCTTAAAATAGCGACTGTCAGACATGCGCACTCAGAAAATGAATTGTAAAATAGCACAAGCTTCGTTTCTTCTTGGGATGGTGTATTCTGTGGCCATAACAATAGGGGATCTCTGAAGGCGCGAGGGTGCTGCCGCATAGAGAGTCCCGTCAGTACTAAAATTTCTTATTTAGTGGGAACTGTAACGCCGTTATTGGTAGTTGCAGATTCTTCCACATATATCAGCGCTGACATCCTAACGCGTTATCTATGATCCTATCCTGACAAGTCTGACAACTGCCTGACAGCTGCAGATCAAAGTTTGTCCGGTTTTCGTTTTCAAAAGATATTCTTCTTATTTGTGTGTGTTGAGTATTTGCCGTTGGTTTTTATTATTTATAGTGGTAGGTACTTTTATTTCAAGAGACAATGTCGAGAATATGTATTGTGAAAGACTGTAATGTGAGGTGCACCCGGTAAGCTCTATCTTCATAAAAAACACGTTTTATTAAATGAAAAGTGACAGAAGTAGTTATTTTTCCATACAGCTTTGAACTTCCGAGCATTGTTGTTGAATGTTTATTTTTCTTCATGTTTGTCATTGAAATATGTATAGGTAAAAACGTTTCATTTATTGTACACTTTTTTTATTCAATAAAATATATAAACTTGAAAATTATTGCTCTATTTTTCTCACTTCAGGCATTATATGGTCCATTTTTTGACACTTCATTTGATTTTACTTGTACTTATACAATTTTTTCCACTACTAGCCAAATTTAAGACCAAAATGAAAATAATTCTCAAACGCACCACGAG
>CAJUYG010008115.1:0-10158 GCA_910591675.1 Galerucella calmariensis | reverse complement strand
ACAAGGAACATACAGAAGATAATCATTTTTTTTTCGTATTCATCTTTTTTCCTTTGGCATCGCAAAATACCTATAAACCTGAATTTTCCCCCTTCCACCATCATTCTTCTATTTTTAATTGCGAGTTCAGAATTGTTATATGAACAATATACAAATAATAAAGTCGATATTCGTAAGCCGAGTATGATAGATGGTGCGATGTCCGTCTCATCGAACTTTCAACACATATAATGAGAGTGAGCTACTAGCTCAAACCTTCCTATATTTTCTTTAACCAAAAAAAAAATTCATTACTTTGGCGATTTAAACATGTTTTATATTTTAAGATACAGCAGTCGTTACCAGGCGACTTATATCTTACAACCATTTGAGATGCTAACGAAGCTCCTTCTATGACTGAAAGTTGGATCTCCAGGACTTGGATATTTGAACGTTCGACTATTCGCGAGAATGTCGAATGGATTTTGATCGTACGAATGATTCCCCTCGAATCGAAGGTTACTCGAATGTTTAATAGCAATGTCTACCAAACATACTGGCGAACAACCTTGTAGATCTTATGTAACATTTTCAGAATCAAAACATCATAGTTTCACGAACTTGTCACGAGTTAAACGAAACTCTCGATTAAGAGAATGTGTGTATAAACTTAAAAGTGAAGATTGTTCAAAATATATATGTTATAGGCAATGTGTATAATGCAGGCATTCTATACAATACCTAGGAAATGTATAGAATGCCGGAGTAGTTCAGGCAATGTATGAAATGATATTCAATAGTTTAACTATTTTACACTTTACCTAGGAAATGTATGGAATACCTAGGCATTGTATAGAATGCCGGTTGAAGCATAGGGAATGTATGTAATCGATTTTTCATAATCGATTTTACATAAAAAAAACAGTTTTCGTATTAGTACTTTAAATAAACTGTTGGTAACATAATTATAATTTGAAAGGAAATAAAATCTTAGGTAACATCTTTGAACGAACTACAATAAAGAATTATTAAAATTGCAATCTAGTAACCTTGTAGGTCCTACTTAATAACAAAAAGAAATATTTTCTTAAGTATTTTCACAAGTGCAGTAATCGACACAAAGCAATGACATATTATTAAAAGTTTTATTATACCTACTAAGAGTTCAAAACCAACATTATTAAACTTTAATTTAACTCAAACATTACTCTGAATAAATAGAAATTAAGAATCTTCTAATAACATAATTATAATTTGAAATGAAATAAAATCTTAGGTAACATCATGCAAATTGTCTCACCATACTCTTCCTTTAAGACATATTCATTTTAAGATACAAAGTTTTTAATTTCAATAGTAAAACATCTTCTTGTAAGTAGCTAAGTATATTAAAAGCAGTTACTTATTCTTACAAGATGAACTATTGCGACACTTTGAAGTACACAGCAATTTATTCTTAAAGCATGAACACTTTTTGGTTTCACAGTCTACTTTGCAAGTACATATGAAAATTCCCTGACCTGTTCACACCCCGCGATTGCGTCTCCTTCCCGTGGTCGTTCGTTACACACATTTCCTGATGCGTGTCTGGCATTTTATACAATACCTAGGCAATGTATGAAATGAATCGTATCATACACATTGCCTGAACGTTTTTGGCAATGTATATAATGCCTAGGCATTCTATACAATGCCGGATTATACAGATTGCCCATAACATATACACTGTGTTACTTATAAGATGTGACATAGGGATTCCTGTACAAAACTTTCAAACGCGAGCTAACTTTTTTACCAAATAGCGTTCATAAAAAAATAATAACAGATTTGAAAAGATCGTTGGAAAAACATAAGTTCAAATGCACTTTTAATTTTCATTATAGAAAAATGTATATTTATGTTTAAAAAAGTTACACTCCATTTCCATACCACTTTCGAATACTGAAAACACCACAGCGGGGAATCGAACTCCGATACTTCACGTTTAACTTCCAAATTTCCCGTGCTTTTACCCGTCTGGCTAGGTCCTACGCGGTTGAAAGTATTCAAAAGTGGTACAAAAATGGAGTTCGACTTTTTTAAACATAACTATTCATTTTTTTATTAAAACAGAGCGCATCTTATAAATAGCACAGTGACCAGAATCAGTTGAAACTAAGACTCTGCATAATAATAAAATACTGATAACTATTATTTTTTGACATTGACAGAGAATGATAGTCTGATTTCTTACAATTGATATAACGCACTAACACTTAACAGGTTTGGCCTACATTTAAACTAAACTACTGAACATTTTTGAAGCACTGCATAAAATGCCAAATGATCATTCCAAAAGTGGTTGCAAGTTTTGTTGATTTTTAACATCTTGAGAAAATATATTTTAATTTAATTTAAAGAGATTTGTACAGAGGGGTATGAAAAGCATGGGTCGAGGCATGGGTTTAGGGCTTCCTCCTCCTTAATTTTAAATTGGATACCATTTCTCAAAAACAATAATTGTGAGAAAAAGATTTGTAGCTATTTTCTGCAAAATCAGAATCAATTAAACAGTTTGTTACTTTTCAGAAATACATTGCATTGAGAAAATAAATGGTTGGTGTTTTTTGAAGCGATTATAATCTACAACCTCTTTCCGATTCAGATCCTATCTCCACACATTTAAAAAATATCCGTTACTATTTAATTAACAACCAAAATATTCACTAGATATAAGTTATATGGCAGAACAACGTTTGCCTGGTCAGCTAGTAATTTATAAATATATACAGTTTTTGATTTATATAGTTTCTTTTTCCATTCATTTATTTAACTTTTTTATTACGGTAAGGATAGCCGTATAATGCTCAAACAAAAAATATTCTCCGTGGATACGATTTATTTGAATTAAGAAGTAAACACCACCATACTCATAAGGATCCTAGTAAACATCTGTTTTTTATATCTTTCCTCCGAAGCAGCTCAATGAAAATATAACTACCCCTTTATCGTAGCACATAATGCCATACTTTATCCAGCACGAACAGAAAATAATGGTTCGGCCTACAGACACCCATACGATCCAAAAAAATCTCTTCGGAGCCTCACACACACACAAAAAAATTATAGAGTTCGTCTGGCAAAATTCATCAATCCTTTTTTACCAGCGCAAGTTGTGAATGAATTATTTTTCTTTATAAAATTTCCTTTTGTTAACAAAAATTTGTAGGTTTGCGCAAAGTTAACAAAAACAAAAAATAAACATGCCATATCTTGTTAGATATTCGAGGTCGACTTTATATAAAGAACAATGTTAATCGTCGGATCTCTAGGAATCATATTATTTTGTGAGCCAATTTAATATTTTAAGCTAGTACGATGCGACGCGACTCTTCGCTCTGAGATAAACACCGACGATCGACAACGGCGGTTGAATTCTGGTCGACTATATTGCAATTTACGGCAGCGTCACCGCCCAGAAAATTATTTGAATACGACAATAGATTTCAAACATAAAATGTTGTTCTCTTGTTGTTTTATGCAGCGTACAGATCGACTTTCCAGCGACACATGTTGGAGCGCGTTTTATGATGGCTGGGAATCGGAAAAACAACGCTTTCCAACAGCGAAATTGACGAAATTTTAGTTCGAGAGTTAAAAATAACAATTGGACAGTATCGCTGGATAGGTAACGTCCTAATAATCAGAGAGTTTGCTACATAAAACTGTATGGATAAGGCAGACGATATTTGAGTTCATAATGGTTTTAAAACATCAACATGATGATGGCTATATATTCATTCAGTTTGCATAGGCCGGATATGTAACTGGCGGTCCGTTTCACAGTCGGAAAAACCTGCCCAACATTTTTTTAAGCAATATGCTGACCTTGACAAAGAGCGATGTAACAGTATATTCTTTTGGCTCCAAGGAAGAGCAATGCTATAATAGTGGCAAACAATTAGCAGGTCGGAAAACGTTCAGCAGAAGGAGCTGAAAAACTCCCTGCAATCCCAATGGAAAGTTGAATAAGATACACGTGCACTTTTTTCCAGGTATTGCTTACCCATCAACTGGAAACGCTGTGATAATATCAGAAGTCTTCAAGGCCAAAAATCTCTGCAGAAATAGGAAAACTTGAAAACTCTAAATTATTCCCGCTGGATAGGTAATGCTAAAAGAATATTGGGTAAAGTGTTGAAAAAATGGAACAACGTATACTTTGGCAAGTTTATCTGAAACCGTGAAAGGAATGCAGTCGAAAATATTCGACATTGCCACATTTAACTATAAAAAAACTGAAGTGCTTACTATGTAGTGATAATAATTAGATAGGGTCTTTTTATTATCAACAATATTAAAAATATGATTAAACGTTAATTTTATAATTTACTTGTTTCCTTTGATTTATTCTATTAACATAATTTTTTCAATTTATGAATATTTAAAGATGAACACTTTTCCAAATATGTTTTGGGCTTTTTGAAGCTCTGGCAGCGTTGTACGAAAACCATAATGACCACACCCTCGAATTACATAATTGGTTATTTGTATCGACCAGCTCTGACTTCTTATTGGCAAGCGCGTGCGTGAAATCTTCCCTCTCACTTCGTCAGTTGACTGATATTGATTTATCCAGTGGCGTTATACCTTTGTATTTGCGGTTTTACTTGGTAAAATAGGTACCGTACGCCACTAGTACGTTTGACAGATAGGTGCCATGTTTTTCCTCGCCTCTTACCGATCCCGTATAGCTTCAGATAAACTTGCCAAACTATAGGTACCCTTTTTTACCGCCGCTCCAAATAATAAGAATCGAAGCAATCTGCGCAGAGTTTAGTTAACTGGATAGCCAATGACATAAGAAAGGAGAATACTAAAAAAATTCACCACCCCTCTTATAAATCACAACAAATAAGAGTTTAAAATTTCAAAAAGATCGTGTTTTTCTATGCGATAGTTCAAACTATAGCTACTGATAACTGTATGATACACACTGCTGCCCCTTTAACAAATATCAATTTTCATTTCTCTATTGTCTAAATTATGCCAAACAATGTAAATTAGGAAAATTTTGGCAAGCCTCTGGTAATAATGTTTGGTATTAAGACAGTTGTTATGCAATGAATGTCTGAGTAAAGCCTTTATAATTTTTTTCTGAAATCTGGATTTTCTTGGCAGACATAATAATGAGTGCTTCTGTGGAAAGAAATGGAAATCTTTTATAGTATTACCGATTATTGGATGGATGTATAAAAAAAATGAATAGTTCAGGGTTTGATTAAAACAATATTGATAAAAGTTTTAACGCAAACTCAATTTAATCAAAAGCTTACTTAATGAGATAAAAAATGTGTGGCTAGGCATAAGTTCCTCTTTTTTATTAAATATTGAAATAAAAACTCGGCACATTTCGTTGTTTGCATAAAATAAATCGTAAGAGAAACAATCGATTACTTTCAAATTATGCAATTCAGGTTTAGTCCAAACGTTCAAAACATTTATTTAATTCTTAACCCACGTCACTGACTAACACAGTATCTTAATTTTTAACTTATTGACAAGAGACCCTAAGCTCGTACTGCTACAGTGTTAAGCTACTAGCCCGCCACACAAATGGAGAAAAATAATGTTTCGCAAGATTTATCGCACATTTATTGCGCATTTATAAATGAACTTTAGTTATTAAAGTAAAATAATAGGAGAAACTCACCAATTCGAAAATAAGATCTTTTTCATCCATCTGCCTAAGCTCGTGCCTAGACCGCCTTTGCCGCCTTCCAAGCGTAGGACTACCTGTTGCTGCTGGTGTTTGGTTTTCGCTGGTCAGAAACGTTGGTTGTCCGTCTATGGTGTTTATCATTGGTTTCAGTAGCCCACTGCGTTCAAATTCGTGCGCAGATATTTTGCGTACTGGTGTGGTAGCGCCAGAACTTGCTCGCGATTGGTTGGTGTGCGTTGGCGAAGCAAGTTCTACACTTGACGAAGTAGGAGTAGCGTGGGAAACTTGCCATTGCTCTACAATTTGCCGCGTAGCTTTTCTGGAAACAAAAAATAGCATCCAATCAGATGATGAAATAGGTTAATAAATTGCCAAAAAATGTAGGTTTAGGTATCTTTCAAGTGTAGCGTTAAATGTACACGATTTCATCACTGTGGCGCCGCGCGCCGATAGGTATTTTTAATAATTATTTATAAAAGTTGGTCTAAAGATATAAAAAGCTTTCCATAAAACTATTCTGACTTCCATCTCCAATGAGTATATTGTTTACTATAATTATGGTGATTTTTGTGACAGAATCACTCCAGAAAACAGAATAAATTAATGTTCAGGTAGAGGTGAGTGGTAATAGTTCTATTCCTAACCACTCTGTGAAATGGTACTTTTCCTCACACGACCGTAGTGGAATTCGGATATGTGCGAAAAATATACTGCATGTGTTAAGAGCAGCATTTTCCTACGATCGGGAGGAAAATATCCTTTTGACATAATAAAGCTAGATCAAAACCAGTACGTTTAATGGTTACCCTCTGGTTATTGATGTATATTCAACAAAATTTAGATAAAACGGAGAAAAATAATATAAAATGGATAAAATAGTTGATGCTGAACTGAAATGCGTGGGAAAAAGTATACATTTGCTTGAATACTAATGAGTCTGGAGTAAAAGAGGCCGAGTAGAATCAAAGTAGTGGAAAGGAAAATTAGAATAGATCAGAATAATTTCATAATGAAATAAAACAACTTAATTTGTTAAAATCTACATTATATTTGTATTACAGTAAGGAGCTGGAATGACGAACAAGAAATTGAGGAGAAATACGATATTTGCTAAGTCAGAAGAGCATTTAAAAGGGTGAGAATTTGGAAAACAAGCCACGGTGAACACAAAGAGCGTTATTAATATTATAATTTTAGAATTAACAAATCATTCATCTTAACTGGTGACCGGGATTTTTTTCAGTTATAATCCTAATTCATATTTTTGTCTCCAAATTCAGTAGTGTTCATACCTACTTAAAAAAAACTCGAAAATTGAGTTCAGGCCTTCCGATCACAATTTCGAAGCGTGATCACATTTGTCAATTGCTCATGATCTTATAAACTGAGCGCTTGTGAAGTTTGCCTTGTGACACCTGGGCAGGTAGATATAGTTCTCTTCACAATCTGACACAAACTGACCTGGGTGCTTATTCTCAACCAAGAGATGTGAGCGTTCCTACGAGAAAATCCGCCATTGTTCCATTGAAATTTTATACGCCGTATTCTCGGCGATTCCCTTCCTATGAAATTTTGGTAGAAGAGGAGCAATTTTGTTCTCCTGCTTTGAAGCATACGAATCTAATATTTTCATGCGAATCGCATGCGCATAACGTATTTTACATTGATATGTCATGAATCAGAAGTAAGCCGGCCCATTTGCAAATCTTCATGTTCCTTCATAAACTGCACTAATACATCTTTTAGCGCAGAACTGATTGAAGGTTTTCGGTCCATTTTTATTTCATGTTATATCTATGATTTGAAAGTTTTATCAGTAAAATTAAAATATAAAATGACATCTATCAAGATATGACGTTTTCTTGTTACTCTTGAACTACTATTTGAGCAAATGGTCTACCACATACATTTCAATTCATTGATAACATACGGCAACAATGTCCAAGTATTCCGCATGGCTCAGAATGCGGTTCGAAATTTCAAGAGAGCAAGGAACGTTCCTACTCGTGTGATAGAATAATCACTTCTCTCAACTATGTTCTATCGATGAGAATAAGCGTCCTGGACGTCTATTCCTGAACAATGAACGGCATAGATTTATGGCTAATGATCACATGAGGCGATCGTCGTTATATTCTTGGCCCGTGATCCGATATTATTGGTCTCATGAAAATCATACGCTCCGGATCGCATGGTCCGAAATAGAGGAACAGAGTTGAAAGAGGTTTTTTAATGGAAGTTTGTATATATTTGTATATAATAAGTATATAACACTTCTTTTGTAAAGAGTGAAACGCGACTGACTCATTTTTATTCAATTTTAATACTTATTGATTTATTAAACAGACTACCTTTTTTATTATTGGTAATATAACATAACAAATATAAAAAGTAATTAGTGACAGAAAATTATGACAACCGTACAAAAAAAGAGGCTGAAAATAACTAAAAAGTAGATCTTACGTATCAAATAATGCTGGCAACAACGCAATGATTTTGAACGTTCACATGTAGGTTCAAAAATTAGTCGATTTCGACCGTGGCAGTCGATAGATCGCACGGAATAGATCCCATCGTACGAGAAAAGAATAGCTACCCTGATCTGAGATGGGATAGTGACAAGCAATAAAGCCAAAAGTATTAGCCGTGACAGGATCGTATTTATTTTGTTGGCGAATAAAAAATTATAACCTGAAAACTCTTTTGGGTCATTCTTATCATATATTTTTTTTTTCATCAGGTATAGTGCAGCTTTGCACGGTAAATCCGAGAAGTTTCACGATTTCATTGCATCTCAAGCCTAAGTCAAGTCAGTTTCTTAGATCGTGAAAAGAATTATAGGTGAGAAAGGTAGCTAAAAAGAAGAGTTACTTAAATTTGTATGGCTGATTTTAATACTATATTTTTGTAGAATATTTTATTGAAGTAGTATCCATAGTGTCACACTTTCCACGGACTTTTGTCATACGCTTTATAGCTCTACAAAAAATTTGTGAAAGTTTCTTTTTTTCATATTTTTCATATTCATATTTTTCATATTTTCATATTTCATATTTTTAAATTTTTTATTAAGGTAACTATTAAAAGTTATATTTTATAAGTTAGACAGATAGTAGTGCCCAAGTATCTCCCATACACAAAAATTATTCCACCGGGAGTATGAGCGCGAGAACATAGCAAAGAATACACAACTACAAGAAGTGATGCCGGGCAAAAATCCTTTGAGGTTGGTGGGTCAAAAATAAATATCCTAGACGTAAATAGATCATTCCAAAAAATAGTTTTAAACTACAAGCCTACTTGCATAATTTGGGTCTGTAAAGACCACAAGTAAGAGGCTTTAATGTGTTGGCATGACATATATTGTTTACTTATTTGAAATATGGTTCGAGTCTCGTTTTTTTCCGAAGTTTTGCTTCTTGTCAGTTGGTGTAGTCTTTGAACAAAGTTACTCGGTTCTCATTTTTAAAAATTTTAAAATCAAAAATTCCAGGGTAGCCAGACTCCTTAATATTGAGGGTACCTTAACTAGGAATACTTGGAACGCGAAGCAACGCAAACAAGTATTTTTTAACTTACCTAATTGTAAAAGTGTCTTAAAGTGAATGCTGCAATCGGACATAAGTAGCCCTATTTTGAAGAGCATGAAACGAAAAGAGTCTGGTGGTTCAAGGAAACTAGATGGTAGTGATGTAAATATAATTCGAATAACCATATACATGCCTTGTATAAAAAGCAAATAGTGCGACGGCTTAAAAATATTGAAACTGGTAAGTGCTGCAAGAGATCTTTATATGCCACGAAGAATATTGAATTACATTTTTTCTAAGTTAGGCGGGGTTGGTAGGTCTGCTAGGTACATATATCGAACAATTACAGGAAGCTGTAATTAAGTCAATAACTACAAATCCATTTATCATGATGATCCTATAGTCCAATTATTCGTAGACTGGTTCCATCAGTATTGGATTATGGATTATGCTAGCTAACACAGTCGAAAGCCTTTATAAAGAATATTATGTTGAATAACGATAAGTACTAGGAGGAACAGTAGACGGAAAAACAGTTACCATAAGTTTTAAGCAGCTAACGTTGACGAAAAAATATTTTTGTGATTGATTGGCTGAAAGCTTAGGACATACAGTGCTCAGACTTCCTCCTTGTCGCTGTATGTTCAATCTAATTGAACATGGCATCAGCATAATTCAGCAGTTCAAAAAAAAAGAAATGATACTTCTCCAGCCTTGAGTTCAATTGTTGTAGATCTTTTTCAAACAGAAACTACAAACATCCCTAATAGCACCTGGCCAAAATTTGTTTTCCTTTTTAAAAGGGAGAAAAAGCGTAAAGGTAATACAATACAACAGTAGTATCTATCTATATGAGAAAAAATAATATATGGATGTAGAAAAAATTCTCAAAGAAAAGTTAATTATCTTCAGGAGCAGTTGTGTTTATAAATACCTTCAATTTATATA
>CAJUYG010008114.1:0-10159 GCA_910591675.1 Galerucella calmariensis | reverse complement strand
ACACCACACATTTTAGATTCATCACACCAAAACAAAACCATATCAATTGTCGTACCCAACGTGGGGCACTTTAAAAAAAAAAAATAGACTCTCAAATATTTCATACAATCATAATAAATCATGGAGGGAATTAAAACGTTAAGCGAATTAAAAACCATGGAATTAAAAGAACAACTGGAAAGAAGAGGACTAGATATAACAGGAAACAAAACAACACTTATTAAGAGATTACAACAAGATATTATAAAAGAAGGAAAGGATCCAGAAACATATTGTTTTAATTTAAAAGGCAATAGTGAAGAAACCGAGAAAGAAACAGGAATAATAAGAATAGATTATCTACAGACGGAGAAAGAAAGTATGGAAAATGTAACAGAACCAGGTGAAGAAAATATATCACAGGTCAGAAAGCAATCAGAAGTTCATGAACAAAAGAAAAAACAAGAAGAAAATAAAGACGACAGGGATAGTCAATTGTTGATGATACTACAAAATATACAACAACAACAAAAAGAAGATAGCAAGAAGATGATGAACAAAATAGAAGAACAAAAAGAATTAATTGAAAAGAAGATGGAAGAACAGAATCAAAAACTAGAAAGTATGAACAATTCGATGAAATTAAGTTTCGAAGAACAAGATAAAAAATTAGAAAAAATGAGAATAAAACAAGAACAAATGAAGAAAAATTTAGAAATTCAAGAAGAGAAAGTTCTGAATATAGAACAAAACTTAATGGAAAAAACAAGAAAGGTCACGGAAATAAACATAACAAAAGCAGTAGAAATCATGGAGAGAAATAATAAAAAAGAAATAGAAGGTTTAAGAAAAAGCATAATCACACATGGACGAGACATAGAGGTTATTAAAGATGATGTGAAGAAAGAAATTCATGAAATAAGAGAAGAAACCGAAAGAGAGATATATAAAACAAAAAGAGAAATAAAAGAACAATATAAAATAGCAAATATAGAAGTGAATAATAATAACATGAAAGATATCAAGGAAGAAATAGGACGAATAAAAAGACAAATAACGAATGGGCAAGAAAACATTATTTATACATGTCAGAACGGAAACAACATCTTAAAATTTGATGGGGATATACGTAAGGTACATCCCAAAGTTTTCGTGGATCTATTGCAGAAAAAGGTGGATCAAAGTAGAGGCAGTATGGATTTTAAAGAAATAGTTAGGCAAAATTTAGTAGGGCATGCACAGATATGGTTTGGTAGTGTAGAAGCAGAAATTGAGAATTTTGAAAGATTTAAAGTATTATTTATGGGATATTTTTGGGGACAAGTGAATCAATCAAAGGTTAGGGAAAAATTGCATTTTGGAAAATTTGAAGAGAACAGGGGCACAGCAGCACATGCATATGTGATGCAAATTTATACACAGGTGCAATACCTGGAACCTCAAGTGCCACAAGAGGAAGCAATTATTTTGCTTTCCAGACATTTCAGTCCGGAAGTTATGCAAGCAATTGCAATACAATCTATAAAAACGCTGGAACAACTTATCAATTATTTAATGAGAGTAGAAAGGAATAATCCCAGCATGTCACAATCACCACAGAGTCAAAACACTAATAATACACACAATAGAAATAATTTCAATAACTCAAGATCTTACAATAGGGATAATAATTTTAATAATTTAATTAATAGACAAAACTTTAAAAGAAACACAAATTATAATAATACTAGATCACAACACTACAATAACAATAATACTATACAGAGAAACACACAAAATAATTCTAATTACCGGAATGCTAATAATAATACAGATAGGCTAAACTATAATAATAATAATTACCAATATAATAGACAACAAAATAATTCAAATAATCATAATAATCAAGGGCGATATGGGCATAATGAAAATGATCAACCAACTAGAAGGGTAAATTTTCAAAGAAATGTTAGATCGAGGGAAAATAGTAATGATCGATCTACTCAAATAAGATCAGCTCGTGAACTCAGTCCACATCCTAATGTTGTACAAAACGACGAAGCTTGGGAGGACTCAAGAAGTAGTCAACACCATTTTCAGTAGGTTGTAACCCAGACAATACATCCAACAGTTGCAACTACATCCATTATCGAGAATTTTTGAAATCTGACGATGTTGAAGACAATGACGAAACGTTTAATTTAATTAAAATATTAGCTAAAATAAACAATCAAAAAATCTCAATAATTATCGATACTGGAAGTGAATCTAGTTTAATTCAAGAAGAGTTACTTAACAAATTTTCTAACATAAATAAAAATATTATTAAAATACCAAAAATAAGTATTGTGGGTGCAAATAATAAAAAATTAGGAGAAGTGAATAAAATGTTAAATGTAAATGTGCAAATAGGTGATAAAAATATTTCTTTAGATTTATTGATTGTTCCTAAACTACAATTTGATATTATTATAGGGTATGATCAGTTGTATAAGTATCAGTCAGTTATTGATTTCGAAAATAAGAAAATTAAATTTAATGATATCTGGGTAGATTTTGATAGTTTTAATAATTTTAATAATGAGTCAAACATGTTACAAATGTGTGTAAGGCAGCAATTTTATAAAAATGATAATTCTTATGAAAATAATTTAAATATAAGTGTTTCTCACAGAAATGAAAGTGATATAAATAAAAATTATATGAATATTGAAGAAGTAAAGTTGATTTGTCCACAAGAATGGAGAGGTGAGATAAAGAGTTTAATGAAAAGTTATGAAGCACTTTTCACCAGTAAATCGAGTATAGCTGTAGGATACACACATAAATTTCAGGTTAGAAACATAGAAGGTTTTAAGAATAAAACATACCCAGTTCCATTTCATTTAAAAAATAAAATAAAATTGGAAATCAATAAGTTGTTACAACAAAATATTATACAACATTCTGATACACCTTTCATCAATTCTTTAGTTATAGCGCAAAAGAAAAATGGTGATATACGAATTTGCCTAGATGCACGAACGTTGAATAAACATTCTATTCCACAATACGAACAGCCAATAAAAACAGAAAATTTGTTAGGTAGGATAAATAATGCAAAAATTTATTCAAAATTAGATTTAAAAAATAGTTTTTGGTTACTATCGTTGGATGAAAGTTGTAGAAAATATACAGGTTTCTCAGTTGATGGAGAAATTTATCATTTTAATGTCTTGCCGTTTGGGTTACAAAGTGCCAGTGCAGGCCTGGTAAGAATGCTAAATAAAGTGCTTGAGCCATATAGAGACTTCACGTTAAATTATATTGACGACATTTTAATATTCAGCCAATCTGTAGAAGATCATCTGAAACATTTAAAAATCATATTATCTGTATTATATAAGTCACAATTAAGTTTAAATATTGAAAAATGTGAATTTGTACAGACAGAAACAATTTTCTTAGGGTACCGTATAAATAAGTTTGGGGTATCAATGGATCCTAAAAGACTACAGATCATTTCTGATTATAAGAGACCAACAAATTTAAAAACACTTAGGGGATTCTTAGGAATGATCAACTATTTTAAAAGGTTGTTACCTGACCTCACTAGTTTGGAACTACCGTTGTTAGAATTATTAAAAAAAAGTGCTAGATGGAAATGGAGCGAAGAACATGAGATTGCATTCAATACAATAAAATCAAAGTTCATAGAAAATATTCAGATATACCATCCAGATTACAATTTGCCATTCATATTACGCACTGATGCATCTATCAATAGATTTGTAGGTACTTTGCTACAGTTACAAAATAATATTGAAACTCCCATAACTTTTGTCTCTAGAAAAACTAAGACACATGAGAGAAAATATGCAAGTAGCGAGTTAGAATTAGCGTCAATTATTTATTGTGTAGAAAAATTAAAATTTTATTTATTAGGTAAAAAAAATTTATATTAGAAACTGACAATAGTGGACTACTTTCATTACTTAACAATAAATTTGGTAATAGCCGAATACATAGATGGGCATTACTTTTACAAGAATACACCTTTGACATTAGACATGTATCTGGTAAACTGAATATAGTGAGTGATTCAATATCACGTATGGATGGGCAAAACACACAAAACAGGCAAATAAGACTTGGAATTAATACATTTAATAATGATGACATATTGTACTGTGAACAAAACATACTAGACGACCAGATGAAACTCACTGCCAAAGACAAACAAAAATCATTAGTACATGGACAATATTACATCAGAAAGAACAATGGGCAAGAACAATACGTTTTGACAAATGATCTAGCAAACACAATTTTAAAAGATTTACATCTACGATATAACCATCCTGGATATCGGAAATTATGGTTGCTATTTCGTGAGACATTTATTACGAGAAACGATGCGAGACTAGCCAGGACAATAACGGCTACGTGTGAAATTTGTCAACTGGCAAAGGACAAAAATTCACACAACGAAAACGTACCAAAAACCATAAGCGCAACTCGACCATTACAAATCATTTCTATAGACTTCATTACTAACCTAACCAAAACTGATAATAACAACCGACATATTTTCATTATGCTAGACATTTACACAAAATATGTTAAACTATATCCATGCAAGCAAACAAACACAATAACAGTAAAGAGATGTTTCAAAGACTACATAAACACTGTAGGAAAACCTAACAATTGCATCATGGACAATGCAACATATTTCAACAACGAACGCATAAGAAAATTTTTGAATGAGAATAATATTTCTCCACGCTATATAAGTATACGACATCCATGTGCTAGCCCTGTCGAAAGATATGTTAGGGAAGTAATAAAACTTTTGAGAATCATGGTGGTACATGAACACCACATATGGGATTCAAAGATCTTAGAAATTCAAGAATTTATGAACCACTTACCTAATACTGTAACTGAAGAAATTCCTCATGTTTTAATGTTTAATTCAAGTCCTAAAAGACCTTGGCATTGTCATAATATAGCTGAATATCAACAAATCCTAGAAAGAGTCAATCATAAGCTTAATGTAGCAGCAGAAAAATATCTAAAAAGAAAAAATAAATCTATTAAAAATAAAGTGAAATTTAATAAAGGGGATTTAGTCATAGTTAAAGCTTTGAGAGTACCAAGCTATCGAGAACGACAATCGAAGAAATTATTCTTTCCATTTGAAGGTCCTTATCAAGTAGACAATGAAAATCCAATAAATTCTTATGTGTTAAAAGACCCAATTAATGGTAATATACGAGGGGTATTCCATATATCGCAAATTTATTTATATCAAACATGATACAATTAATAATTAAATGTAAAAAAATATTCTCGCATAAAATAGATGGAAAAGTGATTAAAGAGAACAACAAAATTTCAATTCAAAAGATACCATTAATGTTATCTTTAGAATTTCAATTTGGGGCATTTGTTATGATTCATTCCGACCATAAAATAAATACAGTTTTATTATCCCATAAAATTATTTGATACAGCTTGTATGATAAAATTACAAATTATTTGATTTATAAAAGTTATTTAATTAATAGATCGAATACACCCTATAGAGTATAATTTAATAGAAGTCTCTTAACAACACTAGAACAAAATAGCATCAATAATCTTAACTAATATCAACCAATCAAAAGATGTGACTGTCAGATGTATTGTAAAATATAAACACAAATGCAATTTAATATTAATTACTGATTTTAAAAATTACTCTGTTATTAATATTTCCAATTCCCTGTACATATTTTAACATAATAAGTTTAATTAAAGTAAAATTATTTCAATGTGTCAAATCATGAAAAACATTGATATCAAATAGAAATTTGTTAATGTAACAAAAGAAAATAAAGGATGAGGATTGGAGGATGGTAACCAAGAGGAAAACTAGGGGGTTGTTGATATAAGAAATGCGAGAGGGTGACAAGAAAAAATAGAAATGAAGAGGAGATGCAGAAATTAAACTGCTGAGTAAACAAATATTAGTGCTTGATTCATTAGGAAGGACTGTAGAATAGTTGGTCCATATTTCCAATGATTCTATAACAAATATTACAAGAATTGGTAAGTCAAATCTATACAAATTTACGAAACTTACCTGAACGAGTTGAAGCAGTCCAATTGGAACCAGACGTCTATACACCAATTTTATAAACAGTACCTAGTACGTGTAGCTATTTTTGATTCCCGTTTAGTACAAAATTTAATCCACCACCGATTTCTTTTCCTGGAAGGCAGATAGGACAAAACAATTCTTTGAAAGAGTGCAACAATGTTCTAACAGGTTATAAGTGATTTTAAAGGTTATTTCCCATAAATAAAACATCAGTGATTAAATAAGATAGATTTAGGTTGTTCAATTAGCATAATATATTCTTTTACCTTATAAAGGGTGACGTCATTCTTAGATTTATGTAGAAATTTCGTTCACATTTCATTTTCGTCATATCTAAGACCGTTTTCGCCATTTTAAATAATTTCACATAAATTACACTATTGCCATTTCGTAGAAGAAACGAGATTTCTTTTACATTGTTGCCATTGTTAAAGACAACATGAGAAAACTTATTTGATATTAATAACAGACGTATTGATTATAACTTAATTTTGTTGAGGGAATTATAATAAATAAAAGTTTAGACGTTTATTAATCTGTTCAAAATTGCAAACAAAAAAACAAGTTTTTGAGTAATAATCCAAGAGAGACAATACTATTGGTGATGGTGGTTGCCTGTTTTTGAACTCTCCCTTAGTTTGAGACGTTTCATGTAAACCGACTGAGCGAAGTAATTATTTACATACATACAAGAAAGGTTTTGAGAAGTAAAGGTAAATTTAAACAATATTTGTATCATTGTTAGCCGGAGCAAAATTAGAATAATACATGCATAGACAACACGCAATACACATATAACTCATATACACTCAAATAAATAATTCATCACACCACACATTTTAGATTCATCACACCAAAACAAAACCATATCAATATATATATATATATATATATTAATCGTACACTTTGATACCAGTATATACGTACAT
Source organism: Galerucella calmariensis (assembly GCA_910591675.1). Lineage (NCBI taxonomy): Eukaryota > Metazoa > Arthropoda > Insecta > Coleoptera > Chrysomelidae > Galerucella > Galerucella calmariensis. The sequence goes on along the minus strand of CAJUYG010008114.1, from coordinate 3,145 downwards.
AGTATATACATAAACGTATATATACGTCCCCGAAGAGAAGGATATTTGAATATTTACATTTTTCAACATTTTCATTCATACTTTTCTGTCGCCTCCAAGTCGTGATACAACATTATTTATGTGTATTTTTTCACAATTTTCCACAAGTTTATTATGTTAAAAATTATTTAAAAAATGACGTCTTCCATTAAATGAGAATTTCAAGTAAGTATCTAGTCAGTAGTGACTGCCCTGAAATGATTTTTTTTAATTTAATAATCAAATAACAATCGATTATAATTATTCGATTGATAATCGATTGAAGATATAACATCGATTATCATCAGTCGAATGATAATCTAATATTATTAATCGATCAATAATCGATTATCAATCGAATAATAATAATCTATCGTTAATCGAATAATGATAACCGATTATTAATCGATTGATATTAATCGATTATTATTCGACTGATGATAATCAATAAGTATTATCTTCAATCGATTATCAATCGAATAATCAAAATCGATTGTTAATCGAATAATAATAACCGATTATTGATCGATTGATAATAATCGATTATTGTTCAATTAATTCAGTTCTATTAATTTTGTTATCAAGAATTACTTTACTTGCAATATTTTTTTCTTAGCCTCCACTTCTGAAAAATACGACAACTAGGCAGATTTCAATGAATATTATATTTTGGAGTCCGTCCAAGACTTGAGAAAATCATTAATCGATTGACGGGGTAAAATTAATTTTCAAATAATTTGTTCAAGTCTTGGACTCCAAAAGATAATATTCGGGGGTAATATCCCTAGTGCATTTATATGTTATAACAAAAGTGAAATAATATTCTCCGATCGAATATATTGACGAATCACTTAATAATAAAATAGAACTGGCTAATAAAATATTCAACACCCCTGCCTCGACTTCTAATGAAAATAATCGAAACGAGATAAACCAAACAATTAGCCATGCAGCTTCAACGTCTATTGATTCTCGTTGCCCTCCAGTACAATTTACACATTGTACAAACTGTACAATAAATGTAAATATTAACAACAATTAATTTGTGTTCAGAATATCGTTATAAATTAGATCCTTCTTTTATTTCTATTATCAATATAAAATTGAAACCATACTTTGTTTTATTTTATTGTAATAATCCATTTGAAACATTACCGCACGCTACAGCAGTAGCTGATATTTTCTAATTGCTTAACAACTGCCCACTTTTCTGGAATGTTGAGCTTTGCGCATAGAAAACAGGTCAAAACAGCGTCACTTTTCCCACGATCGGAGAAAAACATTTTATTTTAATACAACTTGCATGAAATTTTTTCGATTTTTTTTTCCGGAAAAACTGCTGACAGCTAAGCTGACAGTAGTTGTTAAGTGCATTTTCCACTTGAAATTTATTAATTTTCGATACCAATTCTTGATAGCGATTGGTCGAAATCAATGGGAATCATTGACTGTCTAGTTGTCGAATTTTCCAGAATAATTGTCGGCTGGGGAAAAATTATTGAAAGTAAAGTAGTTCTTGATAACGAAATTGATCGAACCGAATTGTTCGATAATCAATCGAATAATGATAATCAATTATTATTATTCGATTGGAAATTTTCAAATGATTCTTGGACTCCAAAATTTAATATTCAATAAAATCATTAACTGTATAGTTCTCGAATTTTTCAGAAGTGTCGGCTAGGGAGAAAATATTGAAAGTTGCGTTATTCATGATAACGAAATTAATCGAAATGAATTAATCGAATAACAATAACACGATCGATAATCGATTGTTAATCGAGTAATTATAATCGATCGTTAATCGATTAATAATCGATTGATGATAATCATTAACGAACCGATTATCAATCGAATAATAACCGATCATTGATGGATTAGTAATAATCGGTTATTGATCGATTAATAATAATCGATTGTTAATCGATTGATTCTATTCGATTGATTTTATTATCAAAAATTTTAATATTTTTGCCCTAGCTGACACTTCTGAAAAATTTATTATTTTAATGAATTTATTTATTTATTTATTTTAATAAATTTATTTATTTATTTCAATCAATATATTATTTTGATAATATTATATTTTGGAGTCCAAGACTTGAAAAAATTATTTGAAAATCAATTGTGTATTGTGTATTAAAATTAAATTAATCGATTAGCAATCGATTATCATCAATCGATCATTGATCGATTAACAATCGATTATTATTCGATTAATTATCGATTTATCATCGATTGTTATTCGATTAATTCATTTCGATCAATTTCGTTATCAAGAATTAATCAACTTTTAATGTTTTTCCTTAGCCAACACTAGACAACTAGACAGTCAATGATTTTAATGAATATTATATTTTGGAATCCAAAACTTGAAAACATTATTTGAAATAATAATAATCGATTACTGATCGATTGTTAATCGATTAATTTCGCTATCAAGAATTACTTTTCTTCCAATATTTTTTCCTTATCCGAAACTTCTGAAAAATTCGACAACTAGACAGTCAATGATTTTAATGACCATTATTTAAAAATTAATTTCACCTTGTCAATGGATCAATAATAATCGAATATTACAATTCGATTAATAATCGATTATTATCAATCGATCAATAATCGGTTATTATTATTCGATCATTTTCAATCGATTATAATTATTCGATTGATAATCGATTGAAAATATTACTTATCGATTATCATCAGTCGAATGATGATTCAATAATAATAATGGATATTTTCGAATAATTTTTTCAAGTTTTGTAACTCCAAAATATAATATACATCAAAATCATCTGTCTAGTTGTCGAATTTTTCAGCAGTGTTGGCTAAAGAAAAAATATTAAAAGTTGAGTAATTCTTGATAACGAAATTAATCGAATAATAATAATCGTTCGTTAATCAATTGATGATAGTCGATGATAAATCGATCATTATTCGAATGATAATCGATTGTTAGTCGATCAATGATCGATTAATTTTTTCATAATTGATTAAAAACGTGTTAACTTATTTCCAAATGGAAATTAAGGAAAGAAACATTCTTTCAATTCAAAATAGATCGTCTACTGTCGATTAATGTTAATTTGGTCGCTTCGATTGCATAGGCGTAGATGATGTGAATTTT
>CAJUYG010008112.1:0-10163 GCA_910591675.1 Galerucella calmariensis | reverse complement strand
TTACTTCATATTGCCTTTTTCCTGAAAATTATCTATTTTCCAATTTTCCTTTTTTCTTTCCATACCACATTCAATTAGTGTTTTATTAAATTAAAATTATCGTAGGTACTTTAGTACCATATGGGTATTTTTTATTGGCAACATCCTAATATTCTTCCAATTTTATATGTTTCGCATGAAGGTAACTAAATTTATATTATTTTATTAATATAATTTTGGACTATCAAAATTTTGTATTTGGAAAATTAATTTCATGTCCTTTTTGTATTTCAACAATATTTTTGAAAGTTATTTTTAATAATCTTGATTTTCTCATTTTGTATTCTCAACTATGAACATCCCGTTTGTATTATGAAAATTTTTACATTTTTAGTTTTGTTTCGAGTTTTTTAACATAATTTCATGAGATTTTGCTGTTTTAGTTATTTTCAGTGAGTGTTTTGTAAAACTTTTGCTTTTTCTTTGTTTGTGCTTTAGTATTTTGTGTTGTTAAACTAAATTTTGACTCCTAATATTTTTATTTTTGGAGTAATAGGTATGGTTGATATTTGTGAAAAGTCAACAAGCGTTCAATTAACTTTTTAGTTCTAGTTCTGATTTCGTGTTTTTATTTTATTTTCGATATAATTATATCTACAAAAGTTGCAGGGAAGGTAGGTTTGTATTGAGTAATAGGGTAAGTCCGGTATAGTTGGACCACTTTTATTGAAATTAACAAAACTTCATCGGAATAATTAATAAGATTCTGAATATTCGTGTAAGTATTTATTACATACAAGCGTACAGGTTGGTGATAACAAAACTAGAAAATATTATTCTCAAAAAGATAAAACTAAAAAAATATAATTGCAAAAAATTTGGGTTAGACGGACCTTCTCCGGTTTAGATGGACCATCGACATCGGGAGAGACAGACCAGTAGAAAATGTATTCCTAGAGCTAATGACAAAGCTCTTAAATAATAATTAACATATAATTATAACTAATATTAGCACACAAAAACATTTATTTCTTTTTTGCGGCTATTTTTCCACATTTATTGCATACGTTGATATAACCAGTACCTCCTTCATGCGTCCAACCTTTGCAAATAATGCAACAGAGCCATTCATCTTTCTTTTTTGTACTAAGAAACTCCCCACAGCCTATGCACTCAGCATTGTCTTCTGTTTCACCGTCACTACTCTCATCATCTAGTATAGGGCTATCAGAATCAAAGGAGTCTGAGGTAGGAACTGTTGCTTTTCTTAACGGGCGTTTTACCTTTTTTTAAATATTTTTTTGCTTCTTTAATGGAGCTGTAGATAAGGGACGTTTCTTGTTCTTCACAACTTCGATATTTTCAGGCGTATTAAGAACTTCTGCAAGTTGACGTCCGCGTCTCTTGGCTTTTTGTGAATACGCAGAAACAGGAATTGGTGATATGTCATCCAGAAGCTTCCCAGGTGTGACAGTTTTTGTAGACGGAGGCGTATTAATTACTTTGTCACTATGATGAGAACAACTTGGCTGTGGAGAATCGTTAGTGAATGACACATCGTTGTTGACAATATCCGTATTGGACGGCAAGGAAGCTTGGATATTGTTTTCTGCAGAAGCAAAATCAGCATTTTCCTTTGGAGTGAGGTAAGCGTAATCTGGTATTGCATCCGGCCAAAATGGAACAATACCTGTGGCTTTAAATCCGGACACAGCATTCTGTACCGTAGCAGCTTTGTTCCAAGAGCAACCCAATAGTTCACCGAACTGAAGTCTACCCAATTTTCTTGCAGGATTTGCTTTCATGAAGATAGTGCAGGCCGAATAATAGTAGCTCTTCAAGGACTTGAAAAAGGATCGATCCAATGGCTGCAGGAAATGGGTTGTATGCGCTGGTAGGCACAAAAGAATGATATCATTCGCTTCCGAAAACACCAACACACTGAGAGAGTTCGTGTGGGAAGCATGTCCGTCCAAAATAAGTAAGACTTTTCCATTCGGTTTTCTTGGCAGGAAATGAGTTTTCAGCCAATGAAGAAATATATCGGCATTAACATATGCAGACTTTTCTGACATTGCGATATATGACCCAGGGGGCATTCCGGTTGAAAACTCTTCCTTTCTATTCTTCCCCTTAAAAATACAATATGGAGGCAGAAACACTCCTTCAGCATTGCAGCAGGCCACTACGGATATCGTTTCCCCTTTTTCTGCTGAAGTAATGTTTGCCACACATTTTGACCCCTTCTTGGCTAGAACCTGACCTGGTTTATTGTTCAACTGTAGTCCAGTTTCATCTACATTGAATATATGGGCGGGCTTATAATTTAAATGATTTTCATCTAAAACCTGAGCTAGTAAGCGAAAATACTCTCTAACATTTTCTTTGCATAAACCTGTTGCTCGTGAATAAGAAATTCCCTCGGCTTTATGGATTGAAATCTCAGGATGACGAGTTGAAAATAATTGGAGCCAATCATAGCCTGCTTTACACGTATCTCGGTTAAAAGTATGCCTAATTTAAAGTTTTTCTGCAAGTTCGTATGCCATTTTTCTAACGCTGTCTCTGTCTGAAGCAAAACCATATTTCTGTAACTTGAGTATGTGAGCCACTAATTTTTTCTCCGCCTCATCACCTAGCTGAGAGTCAGGTCCAAGGCGATTCATTCTATTACTATTACTGGACTTTAGTCTTCTTTTTAAGGTCGTTTTCGGTATCCCAAATTCTTTGGCTGCCTGATTAACGCCCATTGTCTTATTTGTCACAGCTTCCATTGCATTATGGAGTGATTCCGCAGACCAATTTCCGCGTTCTGATGATCCTTTGCGTTTATATTTACCCTAAAATATGCGTTCCATCTATCTCAAACTTACGAGAGAGATGGACCACTGGTTATTCATACTTAATCAAGGTGACAGAGCTCTTATTCTTAGGTTAAAATAGTCTACAGGGGCCATATAATCTATATTATGCATAACTGTCTTGTAAAACTTACCTAAAATCAATCACCATCACACAATAAAATTCTCGAATAATTTATTACGTAGTATTAAACGCTAATCGGTCACAAAAATGTATTTCAACGTTGTTCAACGACCACCTTCGCTCAACTGGTATGGCGTGACTGGTATTTCGTCAAATTAGGATCGCGGGCGCCATCTGATAAACACGTCTGGAAATTCTCGCCCTGGGGGTCTATTCTCAAACTGTGACATCTTTTGTCGCATGCGAGATTATACTTTTGTCAATCAAGGATGTATACAAAAAAGTAAAATCTCGCATGCGACAAAAAATGTCACTTTTTGAGAATAGACCCCCTGGTCCGTCTATCTCGCTGGTCCAACTATACCGGACTTACCCTATACTCCAAATTGGACTGCCAAAGTTTTCAAAATAAAGAGGGTGAAACTCACTAATCCAACAACTTACATACTGGAATATGATAAGAACATGGACCTATAAACAAAGATGGACACAGCAACTAGATATATTCAGCACATATTATTTTGAAGCCGCGTGTTTGTGGGCATGCGGGTCAAGGGAAAGGGGAATCGAAGCGATAGAATGTGCTAGTTCCTCAAACAACATGGCGTACGTAAATATTATTGAACAGTAAAAAAATAAAATATTAAAATTATAATTGGAATAAAAACTGTTCTGTTACGTCAGACTCGTTACCTATAACAAAATTTTTGTGGACGAAATCGTGCCGTTCCTTTATACGCCAAAAGAAGGTGGAAAAAAATTAAAACACATAAAAGGTGTATATTACACTAAACTTTTATTAGAAACAGTTCCAAGACACTTTTTAATCTAGTATTTAGCAAATTGTATAGAGTTGCATGTATCATTTCATAACCTTTTTATCAAAGACAAATTCTTGGGAAAAAAATTTTACACAGAAATATTTTAAAAAAATTGTAGCATAATGACTAGCTACACATTACAATTAATCGGCAATCACATTGAGAAGGTAGAATAAAAAGTTACCAAGAGGGCATTCCAGTCCCCCTACCAAGAGGGTATTATTTTATTTGTTTTAAAAATGTATACAATAATGACAATGTAACTAAAAAGTACAAGGCTTAAGAACAGTATTTGTTAAAAAATAATTGGTAGCAAAATGGATCTACTGATTGCGAAATAAAACAGTTTTAGTAAGAACACTCCGTATTCGTAGTATAGTGGCGGAATCTAACTTTTTCTTAGTTTCATGGTTTATTCTAATTTTGAAATATTTTTCAAGCACCAATTTTAAAAGTTGAATTGAGTGACCATTGATTACGTCTTCATCACACAAATGATCCCCAAAATATTCATATACGGTTTTTGGAATATTTTGTATTGTTTTGGTTACCAAAATATTCATTAGATTTTCAATGCGCCAATTGTAGATATTTGTCGTTTTATTAAAAAATCTGAAATATTTCTCAGCTTCTTTGCAAGTTCTGATGGTTAAAAGTGATGCCTTTGTGAGTTTTTTATACTCTTTCCTCTTTTGAAGTTTGGAAAAAGTTTCATCATTTTCATCTACTAATAATCGTTTACATGTGGAGCAGGTAACACTATTATTTGAGCTTCTTGAAACAAAACCTGCAATATAACAAACAATATCATCCACATAGTCTGTCAAGTTCCAAGCTGAGGAATTTATATAATCCAGGTTGTGAATATCTGCCTCTAATTGTTCTTCAGGGGTATTTTGTTTGGCGGCTTGATCTAAAACTTCTTTTTCGGTCAGCTTACCACTACTACAAAACAATATTGAAGTTGCATCAAGGTTGATAGCATTTCCAGTGTCACCAGTTTTTATTTCAGTATGAACTATCAACCTCTTATGAGCTGCTTCAAATTGTCTTGCAGTAGGGTTGTTGTTGAATCCCCCACGACTCCTGACAGAACCAAAAAATAATTCTAAATGGTCTTGGGAAAGTTTGTAGGTAAGGATGTATTTTAAAACATTATCGTTTTCCAAATATGTCTCATACAGACCTTTAAGGCTTTCTATACAAATGAGAAAGCCTAAAAACCCAGTTTTTCTTCTAGATTCCAAAATGTTGACTGATCTAGAGGATAGATGGACTATATATTCTTTAATTTCATCTAAATACTTAAAGAACTGTTCTTTTGTTTTCGGAGATAATGGCTTCTTATATAAATATTTAGCAAATCTGTTTTTTGAATTGAACATATCAAACAGATCATTAAAATATTGTATAAATTGAGCAGTTGCTTCAGCTCCTCTAAATTCAGACAAACATAAATATTTGCAAAGATATAACAATGAATCTGCTACACTTTTACTTAGCGTTTGAGTGGCAATTTTGACTTTCATTTTTTCTTTTGTCCACATAATGTGACGTTTTCGCAATTTCTTTGCAGCATGTAAGCCTTGGTTATACTGTATATCCACCAACTTGTCGACATAAGACCAATTAATTTGGTATGGATCTAAAAATATAAATAGCTTTTCCTGTGTAACAGGGTGACTGAAATAACTTTTTATAGGTATTCTGAAATCAGCCCCTAAATCTGCTGCCATTTTCAAGTTAGCAGGAGCCCCATCGCATGTTATGGAGGTAACAAGCACTCCAGTGTCATGTACCAATTCTAAACATTTTCGAACTAGTGCAGCTTCAGATCCACGAAGACCGTCTAACAAAAAATATCCTACAGGTATTATCCAAGAACAATTCACACTAACTAGCATGAAAACAAGCACTTCCTTGGCCTGTGGAAGTTCATCACTATCAAAATCAGTACCAATATCCACATAACCACAAAATTTTTTTCCTGTCCATTCAATTTGTTTTCGAATTGACATTTCATCAAATACCAGATTACAAACAATAGTTTTATTTTTTTGTTTAGCTTCACTAGCTTTAGCTTTCAGTGTGTTTAATGCCTCTTGTGTCCATCCAGGAGCTCCATTAATTGACTGGTACCATTTTGATAAAGTTGTAGGGTGAGGTAATGATTTATTAAATGTTTTCCTCACAAAATTGTATGCTCTTGTTGAATAGAAACTCAGAGTAAGAGCAAAGGATCTGAGAGCTGGTGTGTATTTTTGGTTTCTATGTCCTTTCAACATTCTCTCAAAAAGTTGATTAACAGATTCAGGCAAAAAGGCCTGAAACAAGCATGTTAGCATTAGTACTATGTCAAGTGTATTTTTGAATATATAGGTGGATACGGATTTTACCTACATGAACAGATGGGCACCCACATTTCAATAATTTAAATCTTAACAAAATACTCACTTTCAATGGAGCTTCACAATTTTCATGCAACAATGTCCTTTGTTCCAATAATTTGATCAATGTGTTCAAAGATGTAACCCTAGATTTCAACCTTCTTACAGATTGCTGCAAAGTTCGTATCTTTCGTTTTTGAGAAATAACAGTATATTTCAACTTCCTGAAATTTCTTTTCGCTTTTGTAGGGGTAGAGAAGGAACTACTAGTCATCTCATGAACTGCATTAGTTTCCCTAAAACGGGTGGTAATTAATTAGCATACAATCATTTTAAGAATGTATTTTGTTTATTAAAATATTTTTTTCATTGATATCAAAAGAAAATTTTAAATTTCAAGTGATGATTTTTATTTTAATGACCATTAAAATTTAATGTATAAGAACGAACTTTTTCTTTGACATTTTGGATAATGGTTTAGTCTTCCTATCTTCTTCAATGTAGCTATTATCCATATCTTCTCTAATTAGTGTTTGAACCAATTCAGTTTCAGATGCTGACTGAAAGATTCTGCTGCCTGTTCATGACTTGCATTGATAGTCAGCACTTTTTCAATGTCTGAGGCTTCGTTATTTGACATATCGGATGCAGAAAAAGTATTGGATATGTCTGATACTGTTATGATAGTTGACATATCAGATTGAAGTTGATCATTATCTGATTCAATTTTTCTCCTGAAAATTAAAAACAAAAAATCATGGATAATTCAAAGCATTCAACAATAAAAACTTACCTCTCAATTGAAGGACATGGAGAATCAATGTCTATCTGAAAACTGTCATCTGAAGCTGAATCAGGTGATACATTGGATGAAGGTGGTATATTCATTATCACTGATGACCTTAAACCAAACATAAGGAATATGACAAATATATGAATCAATTCCCCAACAGTCAGGTTGTCGGATTCCCCAACAGTTTACAGTGATTATAGTTAGGTACTTGAGAATTCATTATTTTGAATATTTGTCAACTTACATTTTCATTGTTGAAGAGCCTGGACAATTTATATCTTTCTCAAAATTAGTGTGTGTAGTAGTATCTATTGACTGAATTGTTTTTGGCCTATAAAGAATAGAATAGTAAATAATAATTTAGTTTTCCCTGAAGAACATTAGATCTTATATTCAACTGATTAGGTACTATAAAATTGATATAATTTATTATTTCCTACCCTGGCATTGACTCAGGATCAACTACAGATGCTGGAATGGCACCAATTTTCAAGAACTCGGTTAAATTTCAAAATCTTCTTGACTGAAGTGAGCAGAACAGATCCTTGAATGTTTCGAAATTCTCTTTTCTTCTCCTAAATTTGATAACCAAATGGCTCTATCATCAATATTAGTTGGAAACCTACATAGGTAATTAAATGTGTTATCTTTATTCCTACTCCTTAAAAAATCCATTTACATTCAAAGAAAAACCAACTACAATTTGAATTATCATTAGTGGTTAAATGTAGAAAAGCAAAACAATATTTAAAATCGTAATTGTGAATTATTGAGTTTTTATAGTCAGATGATTATGTCTAGCGGTGTTTATATACGTCCATGATGTCTAATTTCTTGAAAACCAAGAATATTTGTTTGAGATCGGGATATAAAAAACGTTTTTTTGCAAATACAGCACTGTAGCACCATTATTGATAATATTATATCACTTTTCCACAAATAACACTTAAAGCAGGGCTAAAATATGAAATCAAGCTGTATAAACACAAGCGACAGACACAGAACAACGCGGAACTACAGAATCGCTCATAGAACAGTAGCCGCACAGTTGACATGAGACGTTGAGAGCACGACGTTGTCGGCTATAAGTAATTTTCAGTACACCTACGTGCTTAAAAATTTCTTCATGCTTATTACGACAAATTTACATTTAATATTCCAACTAAATCCATAAAAAGGTCATATTTAATATTTCAAAATAATTATTAATTTTGTTGGAAAGTGGGCAATGAACAGGATGATAGTTTACTTTTCTAGAAATACTTGAACAAGGGATTATAATCTATACAACATGACAACCTACGAAGGTGTTTGGAATGTGACCGTTACACTGACCTAACATAATATTTTTGGCTTCACAATTTGATGTAAGAAACTGAGTCCATCTTTGTTTATAGGTCCATGGATAAGAACGAAGAAATACAAGGATGATTTTACAGGGAGGAATTGGAAAAAGTTAAATATCCTGATGTGTATTTAATAGAGAGGGTTTTGAAACGAAAAGGTGATCAGCTATTAGTAAAATGGCTTTGGAATGGATTCTAAATCAATCGTTTTTCTTTATTCTCTTCTTTTATTCCAACATCTTCTTTTATTTCAACATCCCGCTTCCGTTTCCGAAAAAACTTTGTTCGGCTGTCGGCACTTTTTTGTTCTCTGAACTTACTTCCAAGTCAGGTTCTACATCAGTATGGTTTTCAATGAAATTTATATTGTCACTTGTATTTATATTTGTAATTAAATTACTATTTGCTTCTGAAGATTCCATTGTATGTTGGGCGCTGATGGATGGTTTATCTCCTAATAAATTATCCGTTTGTTCAAAAGACATAAATCTGCTCGCACCTCTGCCTGTTTTGTTGTTTTTGTCTTTGGTACTTTTTTAACTTCTTAACAGACTGCGCCATTTGTTGTAGCATGCTGTAGCGCTGTATACGAAGCCATTGCTTAAAAGTTCATTGCTAATATTTGGGAATACATTTTTCTTTTTTTTTGGGATGTTGCATGTCCTCAATGTAATTTTCCATACAACTAAGCAAACAAAAAACAGCATTGTAATCCCATGATTCACTTTTTGGAGATTCCTGCTCCTGTATGTTTTCCTTGTTCAAGTTTTTATCCGTCCTTAGTTCTTCATTTTCGGCAAAGTTTAATAGTGTAGATGCAAAGGCAACTTCTACAATTAGAAACATTTTCAAATAGTGTTTGATAATAGCTACGATTTTTACTATACATTACCTATTTGGGCCCTTTTATAGTCTTCTTCATTGAGTAATAATGCATATTCCGAATTTGTTTCTGCATCCAATAATGTAAGAGAATGTTGTTTTGAGCAGCCCGGTTGTGATTCCATTTTAAATTTCAAAACACATCTAAATAAATACAAATAAATGCCTATATAACCTCAATTTTATAGTTTGTGTTAAAAGCGCAATTTTGAAGCTTATAAAGCACAAACCTTCATCTGGTTTTTGAGGGGCAAGGGGAAAACGCAACCGTGTTTAACACACAGATCTTAAAAACGACAATTTGGAACATGCGTTTGAAGCACTGCGCACGCATGTGTTCGACTGGGTGCTCAAATTGTGCAATTGGAAAGCCACTAATAATTCGTTTGAATTTTCAAATAACCCTTAAACACCAATTGCACTATTCAATTGTATAAAAAAAACAAAAGATTCTTTGTTTCATTACTTGATCAGATATTACTATTTTTAAAAGTATTACTATGAACATACAAGTTGAATAATGACTGACTGACGCAGATCCAACAATTATTGCTCGGAATGGTTGCAAGTTAATATTATCAATATACAAAGGCAAACCAGAATTATCTCTGAATGAACTAAGATTTCAACTGTATATCAAATCAACTGCAAAGTCAACATTCAAACTGGACAAACTACCACCCACTGTTGGTGCAGCTACACAACACTTTTATAGAGTTTTCTACCAGCTTCAAACGTGCTTTGGAAACAAAACAACACCAACAATGTGGGGCTGGAAAGAAGTTTTTGTCGATAATCCAAAAATTCTCATGCCACGTCGGCGCGTTTCACTGAAGATTCTGACATACCTGACGAATTATTAAAAATAATTTCTTGTAGCTGTGAAACCGGTTGTGAAGGAAACATATGTCGACGGTCTAATGCACAACACAACCCCACTTAGCATTGCAACTTCTATGTTAAGGAGTAG
>CAJUYG010008111.1:0-10166 GCA_910591675.1 Galerucella calmariensis | reverse complement strand
TAACATCATTGGGCCGCCTCTTTACCATAGTCACATTGTTTGTTGGGAGCCTATTGACTACGGAAGAAAACCACTCTAAAATTCAGAAACTAGTCTATGTGTACTCGTATATGCATTACAGGAGCCATCAGAACATGCCCAACGGCGGTCATGAAATTGATTCTCAGCCTCACACCACTACATATGGTGTTGTAGATTAGTGCAAAATAAGTAGAGGGAACGAGTGTCAGGAACCAAATACTTCGAAAGCTTGGGAAATACCTCATTTTCCAAGCGGAGATTAACGTCATAATAAAGTGTGCCTAGCTCAAAATTGATATAGGATATAGAAGGTGAAGAATAATAATAATGTCGGATAGTCAAGCTGCCATTGAAGTACTGTGCTTTTGTGTAGTCAGTTCCAAAATGGTGTGGGAATGTCTAGGCAAACGGAGTGAACTAGGCGAGAACAAAATACTATCCTTACTCTGGATTCCAGGACCATGAAATAGAAGGAAATGTTATAACAGATGAACGATCAAAGAGGAGCTTTGACTTGTTGCACCCAGTGTGGATTATGATCAGATTCTTACATTTGATTGGGTTTTGCTGAATAGCCCAGGCACTTGAATTCAATATTTTCACTTTTTCCCATGTTATCTTCTTCCATTCCAGAGGTATGTGAGTGGGTATTTCATCATAGATCGGATCAATAGTGTCCTCTTATTACGTCTATTTACAGATCCATTACTGGAAAATATATCTCTATCAAATCATATTATATTTGATAAGAAATTTGGAATGGGGTGTTGAACCGATAATCGGTTTTTGGTATTTTATTGGAATATATTAGTACTTCTTTGCAAAAATAAATTTACAAACTTTTTAAACTGAATATTTCGGTAAAAAAACTGGAAATTGAGAAACTTTAAATGTGACATTCACTACAGATACGTCACAAACCAAGATGGAGCAGCGAGGCTTCAATATAGTATTGTACATTTATACTTATACTCATAAATAGCCTTTCTAATACTGAAAATCACTATTTTTTGAACGTGGCTTTTCAATTTGACACATTTCAGTACCTATATTAAGGTTATCAATGTTGAGACAAGAATTGATGACTAATGTCACTAATTTGGCTTCTCAATATGGCGACTTCCGTCGAAATTTTACCACTCTGGTCTTCACTTCTAGCATAAATATTCGCCCCATAAGCTTGAGGAGATGCATCACAGAAACCTATCAAATCAAGCTTTTTAGAATTAGGATTGATATTTGACTCCCGACTTTCTTGGAAAGACCATATCCAGGAAACTAGAAGTGACTGCTTTAAGCGTCTGAATATAATCAAAACACTCTCACACTATCAATGGGGTGCTGATGAATCCACACTTTTGAAAGTATACCGGGCTCTAATCCGATCCAAACTCGATTATGGCAGCTTCGTCTATATGTCAGCAGCCAAAACTTTCCTGAAAAGCCTCAACACTGTTCACAATACTGCCATCCGACTATGTTTAGGAGCCTTCCGCTCCAGCCCAGCTGAGAGCCTTTACCTAGAAGCCAATGAACCTCCACTCTGGCTTAGGCGTCAATACCTCCTCCTCTCTTATGCAGTCTCGACCTCATCCAACCCATTCAATCCGGCTGCCTCCTTAACAAATACCACACCATACAATTCAAGTAGTCTACCACCTAACCCACGCATCCATACTATCCCCTTCCTACTTCAGTCATTAATACCGCATATTCAATTATCCCACACTATCCCTGTACCCCTTCCACATACTCCACCTTGGTCAAAAACTCTCCCAAAATGTAACATTTCACTCACTAAATTCAACAAAGAAAAAACCAGCCATGATCTAATAAAAAACTATTTCTTAGAAATACTTAATAGAAAGCAATATGACCGAGTCCTCTTCACCGATGCATCCAAGAGCGAAACTGGAGTCGGATGTGCTGTTTCTACCACGCAAGAAGTTGTTGGATCTTACCGAATTTCTGCATCATGTAGTGTTCACACTGGTGAACTGTATGCTATTCTACAAGCTTTTGAACTCAGCAAAGTACCCCACCAGCATATAGCCATTTGCACTGACTCCCTCTCATCCATTCAGTCTATCAATAATTTATTCACCATTCATCCACTCGTTCAACGCATTCACGACACATACCAAAACCTTATTCTGCACGATGTTACCATCAGTATCATCTGGATCCCTTCACACATAGGCATAACTGGAAATGAAATCGCTGATCGCTTTGCTAAAGAAGCCGCCTCATCCACCACCAACCCAATTAATTTGCAAATCTCCAGCGACTTGAAAAACAGCATGAAGAAACTCATTCGTTCCCACTGGCAAAATCATTGGAGCCACTGAGTCACATTCCTTCATAAAATACATCCTACAGTAGACCAGTTCAATGTTCCTGATTTACGAAGAAACGAGAAGGTCGTTACCAGGAGATTACGTATCGGTCACACTCGTCTCACGCACGGCCACTTGATGAGCTCTTCACCTCAACATAACTGCCAGCATTGCCATTCCCCATAAAAAGGTTGAACACATACTAGTGGACTGAACCTTATATTCCAAGCGTCGTCAACAACTGGGAATGGAAACAAATAACTTTAGCCATCCAATTCCTGAAAGAAGAAAATCTACCGAACAAAATTTGATTACTCTCTTCTTTTTCTTGTCTAAATCTACATATATAAAACCAATGTAACATATTGTGTGTCTTGTACCTAGTGCTAATGGCCAGAGCTGTCACAAAGCACGTAAAGCTGAATAAAAAAAAACATATTGCATGTCTAGGGATTTTAAGAGAATTTAAAGTAGATAAATCAACGACCTATAAATAAGTCGTCTCTTAGTTTAAACCATTGACTTTCTAATTCTGAAGGCAATGATTCATCCCATCTTATTTTTTCCAACCAGAGCTTTTGGAGTAAAATTTTTGTCAATATGACACAAGGTCCAACCCTTACAGCCAGTTTCACAATAATAGGTTACCTCTTGGTTAAGAAGTAATCAACGGATACGCCAAAATTTGGGTTTCACAATATGTGGTCAAGGGTATAAGTATAGGTTAACCTTTAAAAAATTTAACTGCAACCCAAAGTACGGGTAACTGTGCTAACCAATGAAATCTAACCTAATTTATGATTGTTAACTGCATCAACTGTCAAATATTGAAACTGTATATTGTTATTTTCAGTTACAAACAATTAGAAGCATGAGATATTACGATGGTAATGCCGATGTGACGGTGAAGTTCCAAGACGTGATTATTTCGATTTTTTATGCAGATTTCGTTTGTCGAAGTGGACAGAGTATAAGAAAGTCTGTTAGAAGATATTGAGGAGGCTATTTCCAATCCTGTAGTTGAAGCGTAGGGTTGTTTGGTAGTTTCAGTATAAAAACTGTAAAACATAATCTCCAAATCTTCTTTTTCCTTTCATTTGACATAGAACGTCATACTATCGATGGTTTTCATACCAACGCAACAAAAGTTGATATAATTTCATAAGTTATCTGACCATCAGTTAAATGATGATTGTGAAGCATGTTCTAATGGTTAGTGTCTCGGTTAAGGTTACTTAATCCTAAGAGTTTACCACCGATTGTGAAACTGGCTGTTAGACAAGGAAAGAGAGTGGACGCGTAACCATAGTCGTAAAACTGTTACCGCCTGCCACATCGCGGATGAGGTCGGCGGCGTAACATAATGTTTGTAATACATTTTTTCCAATGTAATCATACCAATTTGTTTTGAGAATGAATGAATGCTTGTTAAACGCACATAATGGGTTGGTATCAAAGGAGGGAATTAAGTCAATAAATTAAGCAATTTTGCACATATTATGTTTAATAGGTATAATAATTATAACAACAAAAAATCAATATTTATATAACTTACTAACTAAATCATCGACAAAAAATAAAAATCCAATTAATATTTGCTCAATAATTTATTGTCCTTTGAATAAAATAAGTTTAGTCAATTGACTTTGAATAGGATTTGAATTTTCTGATAGGATTTTTGTCATATAATATACACGAACATTAATATATTTTGTACAAATGGATTTTATTAAAAATTAATGTGATCTACTGGACTTTCCAGAACATGGTTTTCCAAATTTTGGAATAAATTAGAACTAAGAGATTCTGATATAATTCCATTGGATAACATTAGAACATTTTTTTATGTAAATTATTTTTAAACATACGCATTTTCCTGGGTGGAAATTTTCCTATTCTATAGAGACAATAATTCTATTTCTTTTCGATTCAGTCATTTTTGTATTAATCTATTATAGAAATGAGCACCTAGATTTAATCTTGAGAAATTTAAAAATTGGTTACCCACGCCACTGCTATAATGGTCGTTTTGAACATAGAATATACGTTATATATGCAAATCTTGAATGAACATTATTAAAACTCGTCATCCAAATACTAGTATTAGTTGAATTAATGACTGAATAATTACATACTTAAAAATCATTTGTCAGAGATAATTCTTTCATCATTTAAAAGAAACAAAACTACAAAGTCCATTGTACATGCAATTATTTCTTCACCTGTGAAATGATATTCCAATCTTCTCGCTTAGACTTCGGCATCCGTAAGCACAACAATTCCCCATTTTTCAGTTCAAAAATAAATCACAATCTTAATAATTTTCACTTAAAAATTCACGAAAGAAGCACACTCTGTTTTCGCTTTGTCTGCCACATATAAAATGGCGTCCAGCAAAAGTGTGTGACAGATCGCAAGTGTCAAATAAGGCGAAGTGCGGTATCCATATGCTTTCCTAATCTAAGGTCCAACCAATCCAAGAGGATCAAAAATTTTTTCGTTACTCTCTTGCGGTCAATGGGAAGTTTAGTAAAAAACTTTAAGATATCCTCTTTAAATTGCCAAAGCAATCCAAGTGTCTTATTTTCAGTTTTCTCTCCAAAACAAACTTCATCCTTAACCTCTATTCCATCCAATACATTAAGTACATTTGAATCATTTGATACCCATACTTACGAAGTTCCATCCCTCCAGCTTTCAAAATTCGAGAAATTTGGCAACACAGCTCTATAGCTTCTTCAGCTGACTGAGCCCGTCAGCAGGTCATCTATGTAAAAATCTCTCAGTATAGCCTGTGAAGCCTTAGAATATGTGGCACAAGCCTCACTACCCAACTGTTGCAAACACCTTACCGCTAAGTATGGAGCATATCGTGTTCCATATGTAACCGTGTTAAGAGTATAATCTACTAATGGATCTGTGGGAGATCTCCAAATTATTTTCTGCAATGACCTCTGAGATGGATGCACCCATTCTTCTATTTTCCAAAATCTTTCTACTTGTTCCATAAGATTTATATTACATTGTACCCTATTTCTAACTTTTTCCTTATTGAGCCAGTTACAATCCAACCCAATTTAGTTTTTTGTAAAGTAGGTAAGTAGTTACCTGATTTTATTTGGCCCACACAAAGTAATTCACAAAACAGATCTACACCAAGAAGCAAATCAACTTTATTTGATTTAAAGAAACCAGGATCAGCTAATACTATATTGTCAGGAATATTTAAATGGGTTGTTTCAATTTTATGACTAGGTATATTTCCACCAATTTTTGGTACTACAAGACAAGAAATCTTTTTATTAAAATTAACCAACAGTGACTTAATTTCCACAAAACATCTATTCATGATGTTTGCAGATTGTTGATTCATCCCAACTATTTCTGTATTGATTTTTCTCAACTCTAAACCTAAGAATTCTACTAATTCAGTGGTAATAAGGTTGGGTTGACTCCCATTATCCAATAAAACTCGACAAACATGTAACGAACCATCTTTAGAAACAACCTGATGTAATGCAGTAGATAACAATATATTTCACTTTCACTTTCACCTCATCAACATTATCTAAAAATAAAGATGTTACCTGAACCTGTGATCTGGAAGCCTGAGAAACTTGCGAATTATTATTAGAATTAATTTGAATGCAAGTTGTCTCAGTTATTCCATTATTTCTTAATACGGTTCCATTTGCACTCAAATCTTTCTTCTCGGCAACATTTTGTTCATGATGAATAAGAGTGTGATGATGACAGAACACAGAGCCAGATGCTGCAAATGCAATACGCATTTATACAGATGGTTCGAAAATGAAAGATGGCTCAGGCTGTGGAGCCTCAAGATTAAGTGGGGAATGGGAAACAATACCAGCGTGGTTCAAACAGAACTGGCTGGTATCTCAATTGCCACAAAAGATCTAACCAGAAGAGGAGTTTCTGGCAAAACCATAATAATCTGCACTGATAGTAGACAAGCTCTATTAGCCTTGAACAGGCAACGTGTTATATCGAGGCTAGTACTAGAGTGACACCAAGATTTAGCTGACGTCTCGGCAGATAACAACATTATCCTGAGGTGGGTTAAAGGGCACGACAGGAGTAAAGGAAATCGCATTGCTGATTCTTTAGCCAGGGAAGCCGCTGGACTAAAAATTCTAGGACCCAGTGACACCAACGGCCTAACGACTTCGACAATTGCGGAACTAGCCAAACGTTACACCCATGCTCAATCCCTTAAGAGATGGGATGGAATCAAAGGATGCAGTTTTGCCAGGATCACCCTGGGCGACTCTCGGAAGCTGGCGCCGAAGAAATATTTGGCGATGACCAGGAAAAACCTACGTTTAACAGTAGGATTTCTGACTGGTCACTGTTAACTAAGTAAACACTTCCATACTATGGGGCTAGTGGACACACCTCTATGCAGGATGTGTGAACAGGAAGATGAAACTGTCAGGCATGTCTTTTGCGAGTGTCCGGAGTTATCGTCAATAAGAGAGTGTGTGTTCGGTGAGTCTTGGCCTACACCTGCCGATATAAAGGAGATGTCTCCCAGTGATCTGCCCACCTTCCTGAGAAGGACAGGATGGACAATGACCTAGGAGGACAACTCCTCGGGAGGATGTACAATAGGTCACATGTGGCCTAAGTGCTGTGAGCCTACACACTCACCCTCCCTACTCTAATTTCATTTCAAACAGTTACTATGACTGCATTGCCTACTAGTATGATTTCTACCAAAACAGTTTAAACATAAACCTTATTGTTTCACCACATCATACCTTGAGTAAGTATTCAGTTTTAAGAATTTAGTGCACTTTTGTAACACGTGTTTACTTTTACAATAAAGACAACCATTATAATTTTCAATTGGAACAAATGATCTTTGAGTTTTAGTTTCATTTCCAAATTTATTGACTTTTTCATTCTCTTTTCTGTTGCGCTCTATAGGTTTCAAAGAAGATACCCTGTTAATTAAAAACGAATTAAAGTCATCCAAGGATGCCAATAATCCATGGGGCTTAGCCTCTTCCCATTTGATAAAAGTGGCTTGATCAAATTTTTTTTTTCATCAAATAGATTATTAGAGGGTCCCAGTTTTCAGTAGGAATATTAAGCTTGTCTAATGCTACTAGTGTTTCTAAAATGACATCATACATATTTCGTAACCCTTTCCCTGATTCGCGAGACAAAGGTGGAAATTATATCAAAGCGTTCAAATGGTGATCAGCCAGCATAGGAGGATCGTCATATCTATCGCACAATAATTGCCAAACTATTTCATAATTTCCACCAGTTGTCTTACGCTTTTGAACTACCTTTTGTGCTTCACCCTGTAAAGCTTTTTTCAAAAAGTGAAATTTTTCTACATTGCTTATTTGATCGTTACTGTTAATAAGAGAGTCAAAAGAATCTTTAAACTCAAGCCAATTTTCTACCTCTCCATCGAAGGTAGGTATTGGTATTGAAGGTAGCTTAACAGATCTCTTATACACATTACAACCCTTATCGCTTTGTACACTGGCCTGATCCTCTTTTTCATTTGATTCTACTTTACTTTCAGACAGAATCTCTTTAGCTTTAGCTATGAAATTAAAAAATGAGTCTTCAAAGGTTCCTCTTTCATCTAAAATACCCTGCACACCTTCATCTGCTATGATCTCTAAAATTTGAAAATGTATGTCATCAAATTCATCTGATAATTTTTCAGCTTCAATTATTAATCTTCCTTTTAACTCGATAGTTTTCGATACATCAAAATTATCTAAGTATCTCTCAAAATGAGTTAATTTACTTTTAATGGAACCTTTCTTTCTATTTAAATCTTTTAATTTAGCATCCATGTTAGTTTTTAAATGCTCACCCAGTACTCACACAAATTAAGTTGATAAAGATGTAAAACCACGCAATAAATGACAAAAACAGAACATGTAATACATAAACTTCTCTCAATATCTGTTACCAGTTTGATATTCCATCCCATAGATAAAAAAATACTTATAGATTGGAAACTGACCCGAGGCGCCCTCTATTTGTATGGCTGGCGCCATCTTGAGAGTCCCGTCAGTACCTCAACCGGACAAACTCACGATACACGTTGTGAAACTATGATCTGCAGCTGTCAGGTCAGGCAGTTGATAGACTAGTCAGGTTAGGATCATAGATAGCACGTTATGATGTCAGTGCTGATATAATATGTGGAAGAATATGCAGCTACCACTAACGGAGTTACAGCTCTCACTAAATTAGAAATTTTAGTACTGACGGGACTCTCTATGTGGCAGCACCCTCGCGCCCTCAGAGATCCCCTACCCTGTTCCATCCATCAAATGTAACAAAGGTCAAATAGAAAGTCTAATGTTTTAATATTTCAAATTTCCAAAGTTCCAAATTGCAGTTTAATATACGCTCAAAAGGACCACTATGTTGGGACAATCTAAATTCCCATAGATATTTTCATTACAGAAATAAAGTGGTTCATTATATATATTTATTCAATTTCAACGTTTACAAAGACCAAAATTATATTAAATTCAAAAACGTTATGTCTTGTGGACATATGAAGGCCTTAATGTGAAATAATGATAAGCCACATAAGGTAAATTGTTGGGAAAACGAATTAAAAGTTTTAAAAAAATATTAAAAATCAATCGGAGATTTTTGGTTAATTAATGGGCATACTTTTTGTGTCGCTTTTCGATGAGAGCAAAATCTCTGTCTACATCCTCTTGTCTCCACCTGCGTTTGGTAGTTTGTTTAGGGGAATTAGGTTTAGGTCTTTTTGTCGTAGCTGGGCCCACACTATCTTCACTTGCCACATCATTTACATCAGACTCCTAGAATATAAATGCAATAGTATAACAAGCTACTAATTTTTTACATTAGAATGCTCAAGTGCAAAACTGTGAAAAGCCACATTATTTAAAAAAAAAGCTTACCTGCTGATTATTAGGTTGATTTTCATTGTCACTAGGACTATATAATAGTCCTTATCGAGATCACTGTCATTATTATTATTATTATTATTATCATTCCAAGTATGCACTTGCTCAGCAATTGCTGGTAATGTTCACCTATCCCGAGCGTGTGTAAACGCAGATGAGATTAGGCTCGGAAGTCACATATTTAGAAATTTACGGACAGTGTGACAGGTATTTAGAATGGCAGCCTTCTGCAGATCGATATATGTATTTTTGTGAAGACCTAATTTGGTAAGGCTATCTTGTAGAGTTTTGGGAATTAGTCCCGTAGATGAAACGATGATCGGTATCACCTCTATTTTCTCTGCATGCCACATCTGTCTTACCTCAATTGCAAGATCGGTGTATTTTGCAATTTTCTCGTTGTATTTGTCCAGGATATTGTTATTATTGGGTACAGCAACATCCACCAGATAAACCGAGTTAGCTTTCTTATCCACAACTACAATATCAGGCCGGTTATTCGTCACCCGTCTATCGGTGATAATTGACCTATCGTAGTATAGTCTAAAATCAGCATTCTCTTATTATTATTATTATCATTCCAAGTATGCACTTGCTCAGCACTTGCTGGTAATGTTCACCTATCCCGAGCGTGTGTAAACGCAAATGGGATTAGGCTCGGAAGTCACATATTTAGAAATTTACGGACAGTGTGACAGGTATTTAGGATGGCAGCCTTCTGCAGATCGATGTAAGTATTTTTGTGAAGACCTAGTTTGGTGAGGCTATCTTGTAGAGTTTTGGGAATTAGTCCCGTAGATGAAACGATGATCGGTACCATTATTATTATTATTATTATTATTATTATTATTATTATTATTATTAT
>CAJUYG010008109.1:0-10170 GCA_910591675.1 Galerucella calmariensis | reverse complement strand
AATATATTTATAACGGTACGTTGTATTGATACTTTCTACAGTATCGCATCTACTACATCTCTATATATGTCAAATTATTTGAAGCAGATGCCAACATTTTGAGGTTAGTAATATGCTAAATCGCTACTGACTTTTATTTATTAATAAATAAATTAAGTGTCGTGGACAAAGTATAGTATTTTACTCGCAATTTATGGCCATAATTCACTTGGGTGACTTGCGCCCCTCGCCTGCGGCTCGTGACGCAAACGTCACCCATCGTGAGTTATGGCTATCATAAATTGCTCGTTTAATAATATACTATATTACCTACATCACCAAACTAAAAATATCTTATATAATTAATTGATGAAATGAAACAATTTAATTTGTTAATATCTACATTATATTATTAAAACTAAAGTTGTGATGCGCTTCGCTAACACAGTAGCATCCTTAAACTTAAATTTTAGTATAATGTAGATTTTAACAAATTAAATTGTTACATTTCATCATTTAGTATGGATCTACATCAAGTACATTCAAATAATTAATTACCAATATTAGTCATATTTTTTGAATTCAGGGGAAGGGAACAAAAAGAATACAATACTAGATACGCCCACAATTATTCTTCTCTCTCTTTCAAGAAGTTTTTCTCATATTTTCCTTGTCGTACTTGTGTAAATGGAATGGACTGGATATAGTTTTCGCATACTGTATTATGAACGTACTTGTTATGTCATCAGTCATTTTTGGTTGAGCGCGAATTTTAAACTGATGGCATTTTTATTCAAATAATTTTATCTTGATAGGTAATTTCAAGCAGCAAATATGTTAAAGACAATCTCCTGGGTATATAAAATTATTTTGCACAAGTTTTTGTAGAATTACTATCCCTGAATTCTCAAAATATTTGAATTTGTCCAATATTGCCCTAGGTTAATAATAGAAAAAATTATTAACCACTAATAGAGAAATTCAACTTCTCAGTTGGCTAGAAGAAGCAATCATTGTCAACTTCACAACTGGTAGTTGAAAGAATTACTAATATTATTATTACTTTATCTACCTATTCAATAACTGAAGATATCTTATAGATAATCAATTACCAATACCTATACATATTTTTTCAATTTCTCTTTACGAAGGGAACACAAAGAATATATATATAATAATAATAATAAATTTATTCCCAACAAAAATAAACATTACAGTTTTATACGATGTTAAAAAAAGGGGACGGAAATAAATGAAACCGCAGAAACCAACTTAATGGTTTGTGCGTGGTGATCTTCATAGATACAACATACTGTACTGGCCAATTTTGCTAAATATAAAATTCAAAATTTAAGAATACCTACAAAAATTTAAAATACATACGGCTAATACATGTTAAAATACACAGAAATATCAAAATATATATACGTATAAAAATAAATGTACTAAGACTAAAACATGAAACAAATACCCTTCTTTTGTTTTGAAACTAAGTAGATCTAAGTATATCTAGTAACTTTCTCACAGAACCGAGACGGAACTTAATATTCTTTTTATTTAGCCAATTCTGTAATTTTTTTTTAACTACCTAGTTGTGGGCAATTTTTCTGGAAGTCTTGAATGATAACTTGCATTATCCATTACTATTATACAGTTCTGAGGAAGACGTTCTATCATTTTTTCCAACCATTCTTTAAAGACATCAACAATCATGTCCTCGTGGCAGTTACCGGTATACCTAAGTAGATTCAAAAGTCAATAAACCACCTTTAACAAAACCAACCATTTGAACAGCCCATGTGTACTATTCTGTGTACTTTTCCTGATGGTGGATTTGAACCAGTGGATAAATTATTTAAAAAAGGCCTGTCTTTGACTTGTAAAAGCTTCATCTTGCCAAAATTTATTTGGTGTATGTCCTTTATTGAAAATAATCTTAAGATACGGCTATGTAATCTTTAATACAAGTGGCTTTTGGCCTGTCCAAACCTTTTTCTATTGTTCTATACAGTTATAAAAGTTATAAAACTCCAATAAAATACCGAAAACATGTTCATTTATGAAAATTCTAGTATATACTTATTTAGATTCTTCTGTAACAATATTAAAAATGACTAAGTTTTGCATTAGAAATTAGGTTTCATTACCCTTACATTCGTTGTATTATGAACGAAACAATTAATTCTTTTTCCCTAGCCCGTTTTCAATGTTTTCCACATACACAAACCTTTCTTCTTATAAATATTAAAGTGTGCCTTCCACAACTTCTTTTATATTTTATTGAAATAATTAAAAACAATTTTGCAGTTTGATCTGCTCAAACGTGAAGTATATAAAATATCAACCGTATTACTACAACCACATAAAACCAATTTATGAGACTCCGAAAAAACTAATATAAAATTTTAAAAGGTATTTCCTGTTTCCTTAGCGAATTTCTAATTTTAATCATGTCATTATAAGCTGTAAGCGATGACAAAAACTACGTTCACCATCAGTCACAACAATTACATTCGATCGAGAGATTTATTATTATCAACTTGGAAATAAATAATTATTAGAAAAACGTCGACTTGGTATCATTTTTATAGTGTAAGTTAAAAAGTATAATTGTTTTTAAATTCTAACATTTGTATCAAGTTAATGAAAGAAGTTTGATGTATCTCGGTTGGATGGGAGATAAAATGAAAAAGACGAAGTGCTGCTACTAGAATCATAATTAAACAAAGAGAAGGAAATTTTATGGAAGTAACTGTTTAGTACTTACTTACTAGTCCAAGATCCCAGAGCGATAAGACATAAGTTATTTTCAAATAGATGAAATGTTAGGTTCTCTGTAGCATTTCGTGTGCTTTAAATACCTTTGTGTTTGTGGAGCTATGCTAAGGGCACCTGGGCAGGTATTAGGTGAGAAAGATAACTAAAAATAACTTTACTTAAATTTAAATGTCTGATTTCTATATATGTTTTGTAGAATAATATTCTAGAGTAGTATCATAAGTGTCAGACACTTTCCATGGGCCAAAACTTTTGTGAGACGCCTTAAAGCTGAAAAAAAATAAATTTATTTATTTTCACATGACTGACTTTCAAATATGTTATCAAGGCAACTATAACTAAGTGATATGTGCTCCAACAGATTCGAACTATACTGAATACTATACGTTTACGGAGTTTGTGGAGCTTTAAAGCGTCTGACAAAAGTTTTGGTCCATGGAAAGTGTCTGATACTTATGGTACTACTCTAGAATATTATTCTACAAAACATATATATAGAAATCAGACATTTAAATTTAAGTAAAGTAACTCTTATTTTTAGTTACCTTTCTCACCTTAAACCTGCCCAGGTGTCCTTAGGATAGCTCCACAAACACACAGGCATTCAAAGCACACGAAATGCTACTGAGAACCTAACATTTCATCTATTTGAAAATAACTTATGTCTTATCGCTCTGGGATCTTACTCTATACAGTTTAATACGCGCATTTAGTGAAAACGTCAAGACTGCCATATGCCAAGTTTTTGGTTGTAAACAAACATTTATAATTGTGTTAAATTAGTTAAGTAATTATAATTATATCATGTTCATACATTTTTAATCGTAATATATCATTAATACAATAATACAGCAAATACATTTCTAAAACACTTGTAAATAGAGTAGCCAAAATTGATTGTTTGCATCCAAAGACTTGTAAATGACAACTGATGACGCGTACTAAATGTGCGTGCGTATTAAAGTAATTCGTGACAGTCACAATTTGTATTTTAAGGAAAGAGATAGCCTCAACTATAGTTCGACAAGATTCGACAAGTGAATGGAAAATCTTGACATTCTCTTTAAGGAGTTTTATCTGGAATGTCAAAATTTCCTAGCGATTTGCGGAAAAACGATATTTTTGGTATATGGTATATAAACAAAATATTTTCTTCTTTCCTATTGGAAATGCTTTTTTGGTAAGTGGAATAGAGGAGTTCAGTCTAAAGTCAGTGTGGCCAACAAAAAGTGATTTTTTGGACAAGAACGACAGTTAAGGTCTACCGTTCAAAACATAAGATTTTTGCATGCTTTTTATCATTGCGAACATCTATATTGCTTTATTAAAATAATGAATACACCCCCGAAGCGTATATCTTGAAATTTAAATTGACTTTTCAGCTGAATACTCAACATATCGGTAGCCAATAATTCTAGAAAACTTTGGCAAGCCACCATTTCATTTCTGTTATTCCGTCACCAGTTATGTCAAATGTCAGTTATATTCATTTTTGTTGATATTCGTTTAATTGTGTATGTCCATTTTCGATTAGATTTTTGTAGCATTTCTAGTTAGTTGTATCTCTATTCTTCTAATTACTTTTTCCACTGACATCTGACATAACTAGTGACAGATAACAGAAATGGTGACATGCCAAGATTTCCTAGAATTATTGGCCACCCATATGTTGAGTATTCAGCTAAAAAGTCATTTGAAATTCCAAATTATGCGCTTCGGGGGTGTATTAATTATTTTAATAACGCAATATAGATGTTCAAAATGGTAAAAAACTTTGAATGGTAGACCTTAACTGTCATTCTAGTCAGAATAAATCACGTTTTGTTGGCCACACTGACTTTAGACTGAACTCCTCTATTTACGAGCGTGAAATGACAACTTCAATTTTTGTTTTGTGCTATTCAACTACTAAGTAGACCGTTGTGTTAGGAAGTTAAATTTAAAAATGTCATAAAATGTATACAGATAATAAATTCCAACATATCTGTAGTGTTTGTTGTTGTCCAATTACATAAAGCCTTGAACGTACATTAATTTACAAGCGAGTACTTGAAATTAATTAACTGATAACTTGGAAGCATTTTCTTCTCCTTGCAATGTGGTCACATAAATAACTCGATCTAATGGGATTAATTAGTTCTCTTTCTATAGTTGTGTCTACAAAACCGAGAGATGAGAAACTCGCCATCTTTTTTCCGATCATCTCTTATAATTTGTTTATTTTAACTCCAAATTTTTTTTCTCATTTGACTATTTTGTTTAAGCATATACCAGCACAATTTCTTAAACAACGGAAGTAAAGAAAGAAGAAGAGAGAGATTTTTTATAATTGGGTTCCTAATACGTTTACAATAAACTTCCTTATATTCTAAACAAGTATCTATTGGCATATTGAAATAAACTAAAAGCAGAGAACTCTCTCCCTGGATGAACATTTTCCTCATTTCATTGATTAATTTGATGGAATTTATCCCAAATCCACTCATTTTCAAATGCGTGCACCTGGTTCAAGCTAAGAGGCTAGATTGGGTCCACATTCTCCACCTCTCAATATGGATCACCTTGGACCATGGTGACAATTGGATGCATGTAGACTAGGTCGTTGATTTTCCTGAGAATTTTTTGACAATTCCAAAAACCAATCAAATTTCCTCATTTTATATCATATGAACAATCTCAGCCAATCATGTCAACATTACACTGATAACAGACCATGGACAATTTTCACACGTTGCTATGGATACATATTGATTTATTTCGATTTTGAAGTTTCGAATATTTAATATTTCGAAATGTCACGATTTGGTTGTAATACTGAAACAAAAAATTTTCTATCCGAATAACCCTCGGACATTGATAAATGCTCAAAAATTTTATGACAACTTTCTCAAGCTTGTTGCTTATAGGCAACAGACCTCCGCCTACGGCGTCGGTCTGTTTCCAAGCAACAAGCTTTCGAAATCTGTCATAAGATTTTTTCGAACAATTATCAATGTCCTTGGGCTATTACTACTGAAAACCTCCCCAATTTCAATGCAGTTTTGGACACAAACTTTTCCTGTCCTTGCGATTGAACAGCCCTAATTTTTGGCCTTTTCCTTTGTAACATTATTAATGTAGCAAAATAAGTGAGCTGTTTAGGAACAGATTTAATGACAAAACAGGCTTTTGCTAATGTTCATTATATGTACAGACCATTTAAGAACATCGGTAAGCTTCAACTGTTTTTTGAACCATTATTACATTCACTTAATCACAGTTTCCTGTAATTTTTAAATTTGTACAGCGTTATAATACTATAATCTTATCATCTATTATTACATTTTCCCAAAAATATAATTTAAATGCCTGTTATATTACCATTATTGATGCATGCTGCTCCCTCCACAATATTAACACGATCGGGTTCTCAGTGATCTCCCTTGTTCCCAAAATGGACAATCTGTCTATAGTAATCGTACACAAAAACATTCATGGGTGAAATTTTATATATTTTTTCATAAAAACATATTTTACTAAATATTAATAGAGCCGTATCAATGCTTGCTTAGTCACTTCCGCCGTTTTCCCTTTTCATGCTCTTTGTAAAATTTTAAGATGAAAATAATAAGACACTTGACAATAAGCTTTCGCGAGTATGAAAAGAAATATTAATCTTTCTTGAAGTCGTTGGAAAAGTGAGTGATTTATATAAGGGCGAGGAATGTTTCTTCGAGGGGTTGTTGACTATTCAAGGAAAATGAGCCAGATCGTTTTCAAATTCTTCAACCGCACGCTTAGGGAATTATCTACCTGTGAACATTCCCATTCCTCATTCTGGATACGTAAATTTACAGATGTGAATAAATAAGGAGGATTTGCTTTTATTTGAAATAAGTTTTAGTTGACTATTTGTTGTTTTTTTATTGAAAATAAAACGAGACATCATCTTTTAAACGTAGAAGTAGCCAAATTTCTCAATTTTTTAATTATTAATCCATCACCAAGGTACATAAATTTCACTTTAATAATAACAACAAAAAATACGATTTTTATCAATAATTTCATTGAAAAAAAAAATAACAACAAACGAA
The DNA here is from genome assembly GCA_910591675.1 of Galerucella calmariensis. Taxonomy (NCBI): domain Eukaryota; kingdom Metazoa; phylum Arthropoda; class Insecta; order Coleoptera; family Chrysomelidae; genus Galerucella; species Galerucella calmariensis. The sequence continues at coordinate 3,340 of CAJUYG010008109.1, read as the reverse complement.
TTGGAAGGAATAATCAACTATTCGTATAATTTATTTGATTACGAAACTGGAATCTACTTCTATGGTTTTCTTATGTGCCGCTTTCATGCGATGTTATAACAATGTTCGCTAACACATTTTCCCTGAAACCGCTTCAGTAGCCAGACCATTCTCGGGCGTTTCAATTTTTTGCGTTAATTAAGGCCGCTTCTAATAGGAGTTTTTGCCGGTCCTCATGAGTGAAGAGAAGATTAGCCCGGTTACAACGAAAGCCCAATGATGCTGGCGGTGCTACGCTGATATGTGCTGGTGCTTGCCCACGTTTTTAGTTAGAGATGGAGATGAAATAACAAAAAGGTAGTTCAGTTCCACAAAATAAACAATGCTCAATGGGCACTTTCATCATGTGTCGAGCGGTAATTTAAAAGATTCGTATTGTTGGGCATCAATACTTCTTGATTATGTATCCCATAAAATATCCACGATACACCGTTACTGAAAGGCTAAAATGACTATCGTCAGTAACATTTTAGAACTTTAGTTCTTTACGTTAGGTTGGAGCGCTGGGGGGTCGCGACGCAAAGGATCTGACCGTTACGTTACGTTACGTTGTTACGTTATGTGCCTTGAGCTCGTGGGCTCCCGCGCTCTCTCCTCAGTCTCAGTGCTAGTCTCTCGGCGCAAAATGTTGATTGTCAGCATACATTGTACTATTAATTACAGTTAATAGAATACATATGTACTTTGTGCCAATCAACTTAATGATAAGATTTTTATAATTAATACTACTGTATATTTTTGTTAAATGAAGTTTCATCCAGAGTAAAATAAATTCTCATATTAATATAGGTATTTATTTATTGATTCAAAAAATTTGATTATTGCTTAGATTTAAACTTTGAACACCCCGTATCTCGGAAACTAGCAATATTTGCATAAGGCATGTTGAGCAGAATCATCATATTTTGAGGTCTAGAATCTACAGTACAGAGATTGGACATTCTTAATGAATCACCCTGTATATTAGTTCTTACCGTGTGTCCCGCGACAATTTCTTTCATTTTTTCCTTCTTCCTCGTTTTAAGCGCTCCATGTCGAATAGATCTTAAGATCTTAAGTGGACTGGATCATTCGATATTGAGCACTTTTATTTACCATTAAGTTACCTTGTCGTGCGGACAGACTGTCCAGGAGCAGTCAGTTGCTGCACAGAGTACACCGCATCTAACAACAGACGAAAGCTTTGTCGGCTCCTTTGAAGTCGGACTTACACGATATTGAGCGGAAATACGTCGAGGCATTGACACATAAACTACTTGATACACTTGTTGCTTTCGTTTATTTGGGCTTCAAGCACTTGTGCGTGACGCCTCAGTCGTCACGACTTTTGAGCAAATCGAACACGATTTTTTAGGATCCTCAAAACCACCTGACATGTGCCAATGCCAATGAATTTCCTGTGTTGTTAGGAGAACAGTTTTCAATTATAATGTTTTTGATAATAAAATTTTGCATATTTAGATATTTTTAGTAAGGTTTAAATCGTATTAAATCGTAATCGGCACAATCGTAACCTTTAAATAAACGTCAAACCGGACAAACGTCAAATATTTAATGTCCGTGTATGTGCTTAAGGGGCAAGGGGAAGGTAATACTAGGCGTCACGCCCGGTAATAAACGAACATAATTCAGTCACTACGAGCTGCTACTAGCAGCCAAAAGTAAATAATCGAAAACGCTTACTGAGAAAAGTAACACTACACTAAGAAAAATAGTAGTGTTGATGAACATCCCTCCCAATTAGGTGTATAGAATTTTTTTTTTCAACTACTAATATGAGAACACCTTATTATTCATCTCATGTGTGTAATGAAAAGTGACTCATTTTTAACCTAATCTTAAAATAATACACGGTGAACTGAGGGGAATGAACGGAAGTGTCGACTTGACATTGACAGATAAGCTAATTAATTCACGCATGTGCACACAAATTTGCGATCACCAAAAACTACTTTCTTTCGCCTCTTGTTAGATGGTGTACTCTGTGGTTGCTGTGAGAAATTCAGCGAGTAAAAATCTATGTACGAGTATGTACAGTCTAGGGAAAATTTTCGATAAAATAATGGAGTTCAATCAAGTCGCAAATGCTAAATTTTGAATAGAAACACGGGAAGTTTGGAAGCTGATGTTATTCATTTTATGAGAAAATAGGCTGTAGGTAAGTAATCAACAACTTTGAAAAAGTTCAGGAGCATGTCGTATTGGCAACGGGTGTAAGATTAAGCAGTGTTCAAAAATTTGCTGGTGAAATGAAGTTGATTGAAGACGGTAAATGCGCTTCGTGATACCAAACAAAAAGATAGAAAAAAGTGCTGCAAAAACTAATCTGGATGATTTCGATATACGATTTTTTACGCCAAATGAAACGTTATAGAAACGAAAACTGCTCAATTATATATATATATATGGATGAAACATACATCAATTCATGCCTTACAATCCAGAAGGAATGGACCGATAGTTCAAACGAGGGACTACATATTCCACTATCAAAGGACAGATGCTAATAATAGTGAGTGCTGGCGGTAAATAGGGTTTCGTCAAAAGTACTTACCTTCGCTACAAGCTATCTATAAATACGGGAGATCATTGTGATAACGTGAACGACGAAAACTATAAAAAGTGGCTTCAGGATTTGCTGATGCCAATTGCAATGTTGAAGTTACTACAGTTTAAAATTACACATTGGCTTAATTAACGCCAATGCAACCAATGCGGTTCATGCCTTAGGGGGGCGCAAAAAACTGATATTCTGGAAAATTTTTAATTACTGTACATGATAAATTAGGTATATTTCTTTTGAATAATTTTTCTCTAATTGGATAGAGCTTGTACAATGTCATATGTAGTCAAATAGTTACCAGGATGTGTGGAAGTACGCAGAAATGTCGCTGTTAGTTTCGTTGGAGGTTATGGGGGGGGGGGAGAATGTGTTTACGAATAGGGGGGCACGAGGAATACTTGCATTTGGGCGTAGGCAGACTAGTTACGCCACTGAAATTACAATGACATTTTGTATACAATTCAAGATCTAGTTGTAATAAATAGATACTGAACTCCTTTTACGTAAGTTAAAGTTACTACCTAATATTTGTGCCTCCGATTGTACCTTTAAACAAGTATATACACACCGACCGACCGAGCGAAGAAGGTTATCCTTTTCGTTCCGAATGCGTTTTAACTCTAAAGCCGCGTTTACACAATGCCACTAGGTGGGCAGGCTACTTGGAGCAGGTAACCTGAGGCAAGTTAGTGTATACTTTGGCAAGTTTATCTGAAACCGTGAAAGGAATGCAGTCGA